>MDKI01172416.1:0-11537 GCA_005239505.1 Nicotiana paniculata
AGTGAGAGAAGAATTGGGTAGGTGGTGGGAAGTGGGTGGGGTGGGTTGGGTGGGTGGGTGAGTTTTAGGGGTATGAGGGGTGGGTAGGTGTAACTTTTCAGCAGCAATAGTAGTAGTACGGTTTTAGGTGGGGTTTTGCTGGTTAACCGGTCGGGTTTTGTCAATTGTTGCTCCGGTCTGATTCCGGTTCAATATTTTCTTTCAATGTTTTCATTTTCTTTTATCCTTTTGAAATACCACCAATGGAATTTCACTTATCCATTCATCTTTTATTTTTGTACGACTTTTCTAACGATCCGGCCGGTTGTTTTGAGTACTTTAGCTTTCCCTGTTTATTGCTTATTATATGTTTGTTTGTTGTTATATGACTTGTCGGGGTGGTTGGTTCGGTTCTGAGGATGTTTCGGAAAAAATTGAGACACTTAGTTCCAAGGTTGGAAGCCTAAGTTGAAAGAGTTGACCGGATGTTGACTTATGCATAAACGACTGTGGAATGGAGTATTGATAGTTCTGATAGCTTCGTCTAGTGATTTTGGATTTGGGAGTATGTCCGGATATTTATTTGGAGGTCTGTATGTCGTTTTGGCTTGAATTGGCGAAAGTTGAAGGTTTGGAAAGTTGAGAAGTTTTCTCGAGAGTTGACTTTGTTGATATCGGGCTTGAATTTTAGTTCCGAAAGTTGGAATAGATCCGTTGTATCATTTATAACTTGTGTGCAAAATTTGAGGTCAACCGGAGTTGGTTTGGTGTGTCTCGGCATTAGTTTTAGAAGTTTGAAGTTTAATAGTTCATTAGACTTGAACTGGAGTGAGATTTGTATTTTCGATGTTGTTTGATGTGATTTGAGGCTTCGACTAAATTCGTATGATTTTTTAGGATGTGTTGGTATGTTTGGATGGGGTCCCGGGAGCCTCGGGTGAGATTCACATTGAGTTTTGGCCTTCTGGAACTGCTGATCTGGTGTCTGGTGCAGCCTTATTCGCGTTCGCGTAGAGTTGCTCAAAGGTAGGAGGATTTTGTTATTCACGCTCGCGAATAAGGCCACGCGTTCACAAAGGTCTAGTGGGTCTGTGTATCAATCGTAAAAAGGGACTCGTGGTCGCGTTGAAGGATGAGGTCGGTTGAGCACCAGGCATGTAAGACTTCGTGTTCGCGGGAGAGGGGTCGCGTTCGTGTAGGCATTAGACCAGTGGTCGTGCATTCGCGAAGGAGGTCTCGCGTTTGTGTAAAAGGAATTGGCAGCTAAGGATTTTTGTGCTTCGTGAACGCGAATTAATTTCCGTGTTCACGAAGAAGGGCAACTGGGCAAACTATTAAATCTAAAAAATGAGGGTTAGAGTATTATTTCATATTTTGACTTGGGAAGCTCGGCGGGCAATTTTTGTGAGGGATTTCACTACAAATCAAGAGATAAACTATTTTTGATCACTTTCGTCCAATAATATTTAATACACATTAATTTCTACACTTAGATTATGTGTTTTTAAGGTGAAATTTTGGGATTTTAGACTAGCGATTGGAGAGTAAGAGTTGGGGGGGTTGAGGGTTGATTTGTGGTCAAAATTGGATGATTTTGGTGTAGTTGGACTCATTATTGAATGGGTGTTCGGATTTTATGAATTTTTGTCGGGTTCCGAGGCGTGGGCCCGGGGTTGACTTTTTGGGTTGACCTTTTGAATTTGGTTAAAGAACTTAGCTTTATCATATGGGATCTATTCCTACAGCTTGTATTGATTATATTAAGTTGTTTGTGACTAGATTCTAGTCGCTCGGAGGTCGATTCGCGTGGTAAGGTTTTGTTGGAGCATTGAGTTGCGCACTTTGAGGTAAGTAACGCTTCTAAATTTGGTACTGAGGGTATGAATCCCTGGAATACATGTTATATGGTTTGTGTTGGGCTGATGGCACATGCTAGGTGACGGGCGTGTGGGCATGCACCGAGGTAATTATGACTCGATTGATTCTGTAATACTGTGTAGTTATCTAGTCTTATTTCTATCCCTATAATTCCTATGTGTTAGAATAATTGAGTTGTGATCCATGTTATAAATCATGTTTAGGCTATGTGCTTATTCTATTGGGACCCACTGAGGTCATTTCTGCTGTTGAGTTATTTTCTTAAGTTGTAATTATGTACTCACTCATATTTATTCATTTCATATCATATCTCAGTCTATGTTATCATTTACTGTTACATTTGATTAGTGGGAGTTTGAAACAGACAGATTGAGTACTGTGAGAGTGTGAGTACCTGAGATTATCACTGTGATACATTACATTTGACATGCATGTTTGACATGTATACACAGAGATGTAACATTCCTCATGCTAGTTGTACTTGGCATATTTTATCAGTGTTGAGCTTAAGTTGTTGAACTTGAAATCATGCCTAAATTTCTATACTATGTACGAGCTAAATATGGAAGTTTCTCGGAGTTCTCACTATCATTATCTTGTTATATCTGTGTTATCATTATTTTAATTCGGACTGCATCTTTCTGAGCTGAGCTCGTCATTGCTTTCAGCCCAAGGTAACCCTGTTACTTATTGAGTACATTGGGTCGGTTGTACTCATACTACACTTTGCACTTCGTGTGCAAATCCATGTACATTTGAACAGGGTGGTTGCTAGAGTGGTGATAGTACCTGTTTGGAGATCTTGAGGTAGCTGCTTTGACGCCCGCAAACCTTGACTCCCCTTCCTTTATTTTATTTCAGTACCGTTCTATTTTCTCAGATAGTTGTATTAGAGTTTAGACTATGTTGATATTGGTAGCTCATGTACTCGATGACACCAGGATTTTGGGATTTGTTGTCGTTGAGTTTCAATTATTTTATCAGTTATCTATGAGATTTTCCACCGTTGAACTTGTTAAAAATCACATTTTTAATTCAAATGCATAGTTATTATGTGATTGTTGGCTTGCCTAGTAATGTGATAGGCTTCATCACAACAGGTTGAAATTTGGATCGTGACAACTTTACTTTTGGGTTAACATTTTTGATTTGTAGAAATAAAAAGGTTGACAAAATAAAATTATATGATAAAAATCATATTGAAATCATTATTTAACTCAAACATGTATGAAAAATCAGACCATATGGCATGCATTTGGTTAAAAGTCCGATTATTTATCGGGACAATTGGTTTGTCCGCTTTCAACAGTTATTTCGATAAAAGAAAAGGTTAAAGGAGAGAAAATCGTGATCGATCCAAACCTTTTATCTAGCAGTGTGATTGTTATATTTTGTATAATGACAAAGATAAAATTAACACTAGTGAACGATGAGGTAAGAGATGAATAAGTGCAGAAAGTAAGGTCTGTATTATTTGTAAGTGTTCTTCCGCAGATAGATTAAGTGTCCAAGAGAGAGGTCTTAGAGAAAATAATGATGGTGTCAGAGGATTGATAAGAATGCACTCCAGTTGGTACCGGGGTCAGGGCCAAAAGGAAAAGATTCACTAGGCCTGGTGTCATTGCCCAACCAGTCAACGATGCCATCGATCATTCCAAGACGGCTTCGTTATCTTGAGATACTAGTGACAATAATTTTGAAGCACTCAACTGGGGCCACCAGCCGAAGTATCCCCAAGTGTCTTACTCATATTGGGCCAAGACTTCCACATGTCGTACCCCTATTGGTCTGCCTAGCAGGTCCAATTTTTCAACCTATAAAAACAGTCTCCCCTTTTTCAGATGCTTGATTAAATATATTCGAAAACTGAAAGAGTTACAAAGTTACTTGGCGGGAAAGAAGCACGAACAGACTCCTGCCACACGCTGACTGACACGCGATTTTGCGCACTCAATGCTGTGAGTACACATATCCTTTCGCATTCAAAGCCCCCGTCACATGTCTCTTTGTATATGACGCCTTTATCGCGCATCAGGTATAGATTGAGTTACCCTGAGTACCGTGGTCTGAGGCCACCATGAAGAACAGTTTTTCGACATCTTCATAAAATCCTCTCTTTCTCACCCCTTCACTTCATTTCTGTACTTTTTTATTTCAAAATTCCCTCTTTGCTATCCCTTTTTTCAGCTTCCTTCCTTTTCTTTACTCAAGGTCTTTCTCCCTCCCCCTACTTTCTACATTTTTTTCCACTTTTCACCACTTCTAAAATATGGAAAGTTCCAACCCTTCTCCTTCTATTGAAAATCCACCACGGCTGGTCATGGCCACCATGGAAGAGGTTTTTCGTGAGAGAAAACTGAGAGAATCTGCCCCGAAATAAATATATTCTTCAAGGAAGAAGGGAAAATGTGATGACCCAAAAGTTCATCCCGTATAATTCTAGCTAATTCTATGTTCCGAGGTCGTGAAAACCTCCTTCTATCTCACCTCGATTTGCATGCGCAGCCCGAACGTGTAGCCGAGAAGCCTTTATGTGAAAAACTGATAAAAATGATAATTTTGTATTAGAAATTTGAATAAAGTTGACTTCGGTCAACGTTTTTGGTAAACGGACCCGGACCCGGACCCGTGATTTGACGGTCCCGGAGGGTCCATAGAAAAATATGGGACTTGGCGTATGCCCGGAATCGAATTCCGAGGTCCCAAGTTCGAGAAATGAATTTTTAAAAGAAATTGTTTTCTAAAAATAAAAGAGGTTTTTGAAAATGAATTATATGTGAAACCTGTGGTATCAACCCCGTATTATGGTTCCGGAGCCCAGTACAGGTTCGACATAATATTTGTTCCATATCTGTGAAGTTTGGTAAGAAACGGACTTCTTAGATGTGATTCGGACCGTAAATGCAAAATTTAAGGTTTAAAGAAGTTTTGAGGAATTTCATTGATTCATCGTTTTAGTGTTGTTTTATGTGTTTGAAACCTCGAGCGAGTCAGTGTTAGATTATATGGCTTGTGTGTGTGGTTGGACGGGGTCTCGGTGGGCCTCAGGTGCATTTCGGATGGGCTTCGGACCATTTTCTTCCATTTTGAACTGCTGTTTCTGGTGTCTGTTGCCCTCTTTCACGATTGCGTAGCCCAAGCCGCGATAGCGTAGTGTTCTGTTTGACCCGCACATTTTTCCTTCACCGCAATCAGAGTGATTCTTTTGCGATCGCGATGTGTCCCTGCTAGTCGCCCAATCTTTGTTCTTCGCGTTCACATTCTTCAGTACGCGGTCGCATAGCTTCCTGTTCTCCTCCTCCGCGTTCGCGAACTCGTTGTCGCGTTCGCGATGAAAAACCTGGGCAACTTTCCTCTTTCTTCTTCGCGATCGCAAACCATGTTCCCCGGTCACGATTCATTTAACGTCTGGGCAGAATATAAGTTTTCCAAAATCAGGGTTTCACCATTTTTAACATATTTTGACTTCTAGAGCTCGGGTTTTGGAAATTCTTTGAGGGTTTCTCAAACAAATCTAATGGGTAAGTTTTCTTCCACTAGAATTAATTATATTTCACGAATTAGTTCTTGATTTTTTATCATTTAATTTGCGTTTTGGGTTGAGGGAATTGTGGGTTTTGAAAGAAAACTTCTAAGATGTAAAATCATGATTTGAAAGACCAAATGTCATCGGAATTTGATAAATTTAGTATGGATGAACTCGTATCGGAATGGGTAATCGTATTTTTGTAAAATTTGTCGGGTTCCGAGGTGCGGTGTCACGACCCGAATTACCCTCCGAACGGTCTCGTGACGGCACCTAGTCTCTACGACTAGGTAAGCAAAATATTTGCAGAAAATAAGACAAAACAATAATAGAAACAGTAAAGGAGAAGCAATACTATAAAATTTAGCCGCTCGGCATTTACAGCTTTTACTTTCCCAAAATTCGGAACATCACAAAGTCACAAACTCTTAACTACCGTAGCTCTATACAAAGGAATAAGGAAAATGTATCTATATATCTCCTATATCTATACTAGAGTAGGAAGGGGACTCGTGAGATCCTGCGGACGCGGTAGAATTACCTCGAGGTCTCCTAAGTAGTTGCTAAGATACGCCTAGCCACTGTACGGTGCACTGGTACCTGGATCTGCACATGGGGAAAACATGTGCAGGAAAGGGCGTGAGTACTCCACATTCGGTACTCAGTAAGTGCCAAGCCTAACCCCAGTCAAGTAGTGACGAGGTCAGGTTGAGGCTCTACTGAGTTTTAATACAATTCAGTTATAAATTTAGACAGTGAAATATAGATAAGCAATGATAAACAGGATTAATGGAAACTGGAAGAATTAATAACAGAAAGAGAGCCTTCGGCTCAGCACAACATATATCTCAACAGTAAATATGCAATGCAGTTCAAGGGGAAAGCTCTTGGATCTCAGTCCGTGGTCCCAATTTAAATAAGCTATGCAGTACAGGGGGAAGCTCTCGGATCTCCGTCCATAATCCCAATTTAAATATGCAATGCAGAACAGGGGGAAAGCTCCCGGATCTCGGTCAGTAGTCCCAATTTAAATATGCAATGCAGTACAGGGGGAAAGCTCCTGGATCTCGGTCCGTAGTCCCAATTTAAATATGCATTGTAGAAGTATGTCAGATACGGCTTACTTAAACAGTTCAGGAAAACAACATGCAAGAATAGAGTAAAACTACCTAAGCATGGTGCAACTAGTAGCAAATAAGAGGAAATCAAGTAAAGACAGGTAGGCATGCTTATTCTTAAGCTAACTACTTAGTTAAGACAGGAAACAGTAATATAGGAATGAAATTGAGTGATTGCATGGATAGAAAAATGGAATTTTAGCAACAATGACCCGTGTACGCACTCGTCACTGTATTGGTAAAAAGAGTTTCATACGTAAGTCAACTCTTGACAACTCAGCCAGTTATGTGGATACAGGAGAACGCGACAGCTGGATGTGATTCTTTGAAGAGGTACGGAACAAAGAGGCACGATTCAATAAACCCTCGAGCTCATCAGCCATGGGAAACTCGCTCTAATCTAGGCAAGGAAGGAACACGGTCAGAGTGAATCTAGACAGAGTTACGGATAGATTCAGGAATCCCCAATAAAAAGCCCAGATGTTATGTAACCTTCACATAATAGTTACAGTTGCCCTTGGTAACGCCTCATTAATGTAATAATTAGTCATTAATGAGAAATTATTGCAAGAACCAAACGTTATATTAAGAAACCTCCTATATCAAGGAAGGAAATATAACTTGTAAGGACATCTGATTTTCGAATACAATCTACTTTGCTTTTCTATATTTCTGCAATTTGTCTATTACTCGTTTCTCCTTTTTTGGTATTATTTCCTTGATTATCAGTAACCCGTGTTCATCCTAGAAATAGCTTTGGTCAAAGGATCTAATTCTTTGGTTAAACAAATTGGTTCCGTTACCGGAATTCTGATAATCTTTGTTCATTTTTTCATTGATATCCTCTAAAACGATGTTGAACTCCAACGACAACAACCTACAGAGGAATGGAACACCAGTTCCATCACCTCAAGGAACCCCTCGTGAGGGAACCATCCCCAGAAAGATCTGACAACAGCCACAATCATAATGAGCAGACGATAGAACAAGTTCGAATAAGGCAAATGATTGCAGACTACGTGGGACAAGATTTGCAAGAATTTTCAAGGGGATTACCAACAGCACCTCCTGCATCACTGACACCACCTCTAAACAATACGGTCATCGGGGAAAATCCTCAGTCTGGATTGGTAAATTTGGCAAGGGGCGACACCCATAACGAATGTCTCGAAGCAAGACCAGGTATGACTAATAACTCTGAATTACAAAATTTACTACTAACCATGCAGAAACAGATGAAGGGGCAGAACAATCGCATCGAACAGATTCCTAGAGTACCGCTATTATCAAAGGCATTGATGTTGATAGGTATTCTCAACAACCTTGGAAGCCAAGTGCAACACCCTTGCCTATACCCAAGAAGTTTAAAATGCCTGACGTTCCCAAATATGATGGAACAACTGACCCACGTGATCATGTGACTGCTTTCACTACTGGAGTAAAAGGCAAGGACTTAATAAAACAAGATATTGAATCAGTCCTTGCCAAAAAATTTGGGGAAACACTTACCAAAGGAGCCCTAACCTAGTATTCTCTTCTCCCTAAAAATTCTATTGACTCTTTTGCTGAGTTTGCAGATTCATTTATAAAAGCACACTCTGGTGCACAAAAAGTTGAGAAAATAATGGAAATATTCAAAATCAAACAAGGAGACACGGAACTACTCCGTGAGTTTGTAGACAGGTTTCAACGAGAAAGAATGCAATTACCCAGGGTGCCTGATAATTGGGCAGCCATGGCATTTGCAAGCAACCTAAATGATAAAAGCTCAGAAGCCACGAGACGACTTAAGGAAAGTGTAAGAGAATTCCCCGCTACAACATGGAGCGATGTATATAACAGGTATAGTACTAAACTCAGAATAGAAGAAGATATCATTGCTTGTTCAAGAGATGAAGATCATTCTAGATCCAGACGTCCTAAGTCAGACAGAAGATCAAGTAAAAATAGGTACAATCCTTACTTAGGACCCTCGGGACGTGATATTCGTCCCAGGTTCGTAAACACTAGGTCAGACTATAGACCACCAGGAAGAGACGTAGTCTCATCCTCATCTAGATCCAGAAAAGATCGAGATGAACGACCTAGAGGTAATACCCGAATTGGGGATCATACCTTTAATGTAAGTACTACTGAGCTTGTCACAATATTGAGGAACATGGGAGACAAGGTTAAGTGGCCCAAAGAGATGCGATAAAATCCTAATAGAAGGAATCCAGATCACTGGTGTGAATTCCATAACGACCATGGGCACAGGACTGTGGATTGCAGATTTTTACAAGGTGAAGTAGAAAATTTATTGAAACATGGCTATTTAACAGAATTGTTTAGTGATAAAGGTAAACATGCATATATGAAGAACAGTCAGGAGCCCCCAAAGCCTCCTTCCCCAAAGCAAACCGTCAACGTGATACATGGAGGAGAGGAAGTAAACAGAATAGTTTGCCAATTAGCATCAAAGGTCACAATTACCCATAGAAAGTGGGTTCGAGAAGATCCAACTAAAGATGAAATAACCTTTGACGATGCAGATTTTGGTGGACTAATGCTTCCCCGTAATGATGCCATGGTAATATCTTTACTCATTCATGACACTAACATTAAAAGAGTGTTGATTGATCCAGGTAGTTCAGTCAATATCATCTTGGTAAGAGTCGCAGAAGAAATGCAAATGGAAAATCTGGTGATCCTAAAAGCACGAGCCATATCAGGGTTTGATAACTCCACGGTGATAACCAAATGAGAGATTGAACTTAGCACTTTCGCTGAGGGAATAGTTAAAAACGTTAAATTCCAAGTCATTGATACTGGCATGGCTTATAATGTGATTATGGGAAGGCCTTGGATTCATGATATGAAAGCAATACCATCCACCTTACACCAAGTAATCAAATTTCCCTCAGAATGGGGAATCAGACAAATTAGAGGTGATCAACTGACCTCCACAAATATAAATTTTGTGGCACTTTATCACAAAAAAGGGACGGAAGAGCCAGAAGATAGAGAAATCTTCCAAACAAATGTCTCTAGCCAATCAGGTATGAAAAAAATTACGAACCAAATAGGTACGAAAAAAGTAAATGTTCAAACAGGTACGAAAAGAGACACCCGAGTAAAGGAGGATTCAGTCACCATGGAAGATGCGCTGGACCATATAGATGTGGACTCTAGACTGGATGTCATTCACGAACCAGAAGAAGATGAACATGTCAAAACAACTACGGAAGAGCTCGAAGCTATTCCATTGTTTGAAAAAAAACCTGAATGGAAGGTGTATGTAGGCACGAGGCTGAGTCCCGATCGAAAAGGTACGTTAATTGACTATTTAAAGGCTAATGCAGACTGTTTTGTGTGGTCCCATTCAGATATGATAGGTATTCCACTAGAGGTGATGACTCACAAACTAAATGAAGATCCATTTCATACCTGTTAAACAGAAAAAAAGAAAGCAAGGACCATTCAAGAACCAAGTGATTGATGAAGAAGTTCAAAATCTCTTGAAAATTGGTTCGATACGGGAGGTAAAGTACCCTAACTGGCTAGCTAACACTGTGGTGGTACCTAAAAAGAATGGCAAATGGAGGGTATGTGTATATTATACTGATTTAAATAAAGTATGCTCCAACGATTCATTCTCATTACCACATATAGATCAAATGATTGATGCCACTGCAGGTCATGAATTATTAAGCTTTCTCGATGCATTTTATAGTTATAATCAGATTAAAATGGATCCCTCAGATGAGGAAAAAACTCCCTTCATTACAAACAGGGGGACTTACTGTTATAAAGTTATGTCTTTTGGCTTGAAAAATGCTGGAGCCACCTATCAATGGTTAGTGACTAAAATGTTCCAATAACATCTTGGAAAGACGATGGAAGTTTATATTGATGATATGTTGGTAAAATCAACACAAGCGGAAGACCATTTCCAGCATCTCTCTACTACTTTTTATATTTTACACAGGTATAATATGAAGCTAAATCCAAAAAAATGCGCTTTTAGAGTGCAATCAGGTAAATTTTTGGGTTTCCTTGTATCGAACATAGGAATAAAGGTAAACTCCGCTCAAATTAAAGCTATAGAAGAAATACCTGATATTTTAACAAATAAAAAAGAAGTTCAAAGACTAACAGGGAGAATAGCAGCTTTGGGAAGATTTATTTCTAAGTTTTCCGAAATTTTTTTTAAATTCTTCTCAGTTCTCAAAAAGCAGAATCAGTTCGAATGAACTGAAGAATGTCAGCAAGCCCTCAAGAATCTGAAGATTTATCTATCGAAACCACCATTGCTTTCAAAGCCAAAAGAAGGGGAAAGATTGTACATCTACCTGGCTGTTTCAGAAATTGTTGTAAGTGCAGTACTGGTAAGAAAAGAAAAAGGTAAGCAATCACCTATCTTCTATGTAAGTAAAACTTTGCTAGATACTGAAACTAGATATCCACATCTGGAAAAATTAGCATTAGCTTTAATAATGGCGTCTAGAAAATTACGACCATATTTTCAATGTCACCCAATCACCATTGTGACTTCATATCCTTTAAGAAATATTCTGCATAAACAAGAATTGTCAAGAAGATTAGCCAAGTGGGCCATAGAATTAAGTGAGCATGAAATAATATATCAGCCTAGGACTGCAATTAAGTCTCAAATACTAGCTGATTTTGTTGATGAATTTAGTAATAGCATTATCCCTGAAGTAGAAAAAGAGTTACAACTTTTTAATGGTGCTAATCCGGGCCTATGGATCCTATTCACCGCTGGCTCCATCTAAAATGTGCCAGCTTAGGCATAGTCTTAATATCACCCACGAGTGAAAAGACACGGCAAGCTATCAAGTGTTATCCTATAATTAATAATGAAGCAGAGTACGAAGCTGTTATTGCAGGGCTTGAACTCGCACGGGAACTCTCAATCGAGAAAATTGTGATCAACAATGACTCCCAACTGGTAGTAAATCAGATGCAGGGGACTTACATCGCTCGAGAGACTCGAATGCAGCAGTATCTTGAAAAAGCACGAGAGCTCGTGAGAC
>ML310557.1:0-10071 GCA_005239505.1 Nicotiana paniculata
ATGGTGCTGCCGAGGATCGTCAGGAGAAGCAGCTCACCGTGAAGTCAAGTCCAACTATGATCAGAACCAAGCTCTGGTTTGATAACCAGATGCACCAGCCTCAGAACCTGTACAATTAAGTACAGAAAAACGTAGCATGAGTACATAAACAAATATGTACCCAGTGAGTATCCCGCCTAATCTCGAAGGAGTAGTAACGAGATGTCGACTTGACACTCACTAAGGTCCAACAAAATGATTAGCAATATATAATATAAGTAACAAACATATAAGTATGATAAAAGCAGTAAACATTAAAAATAAGAGTAATTTAAATAAATACCGGAAGTAAATATACAATTCTACTTCATTATTCTTTTCTTTCCTTTAAAAATATATCTAATCACTCAAAATCCATAAAAGGATCATTTACAATTTAACATGCGCATACAGGATAAGGACAACCAGCCTAAGCCATCATAATGATCATATCTGTGCATTGCAGAGGGTCGAAAGACCCGAACTATAATATATATCTTTCAATCTCGCCGTGACGTACGGTTCGCTCCCATGAGAGTGGGGGAAATAACACTCCGCTCGCGGAATGTAAATTGTGAAGCGGTCACATGCACACACAATCCACACATTTATTCTTTATAAATTACTTTTCGTGAACAATTACTTAAAATTACTTAAATTTCATGATTTCAGGGAAACAAGCCGCATGTAACATTAATTCNGAAAGGAAACTCACCTCGTATAGAACCTACTTTCCGGGTCAAGAACGCGCCCGAAACTCCAAACTCGACACCCATGGACTCGAAACTAGCCAAATGTTATACAAATATATCAAATGATACTCAAAGCATGAAATTCTCCCACTACGTAGCCAAATTCATCATTCTTGAAGAAACCCTAAAATCCAACCCTGGGCCCGCATGCTCGGATTCCAAAAATTCTCGAAGGATTCACTTACCCATAGCCTAAGGATCATTAATACATGATTTTTACTTGATTTCATAGCTAATTGACGAGTAATTTTCTACATTTTCAAAATCCCTAGGTTACTATCCCAAATCCTTAATTTTCACTAATTAGGTAGTTAATTTAGCTTGTAATCCATGCATGAAACTAATATTAGGGTAGAATTTACTTACTTTCAATAACTAGGTCGTTTTCCCCTCTTGAATGCTGGAAATCATCCCAAGGAAGAAGAAGAAGATAAGGGAAATGAATTAAATCCCGCTATAAAAACACACTACCCAGTGGTCTCCTCTATGCGATCGCATCCTGGGAAGTGCGATCGCAGAGCTTTAAATGACCAGGCCCTCATGGACCTTCTATGCGAACGCGGAGAGAGCCCTGCGAATGCACAGGGTAAGGAGTAGCTGGGCTGGCCCAAGGCTGGGCTCTTGTGCGAACGCGGGTGGGGTGTGCGATTGCACTGGGTCAGGAGCCCAGCCCATCGCGATCGTGGTGCCTTTTGTGCGAACGCACAGGGAATTCACCACCCCTGCCCAGTTCCTTCTTTGCGAACGTAGTAACCCCTCTGCAATCGCAGAGAAGGAAACCAGACTTGAAATTTCTGGTGTTTTGAAATTAGCTCTGAGGGGTCCGAAACTCACGCGAGTCCCTCAGGACCCCGTCCAAAGGCACTGGCAAGTCTGTATTCATGATACGGACTAGCTCGAATTTTCGAAACGTGAAAAACAACAACGAAATTAAGAATTCGACCCCAAAACCAAATTGAATCAAACTTTGAACTTAAAGTTCTAGAATTTGCTAACAATGCGCCGAACCGACCTATATTACTCGGAATGACACCAAATTTTGCATGCAAGTTATAAATGATATAAAGGAAATATTCCCGGTCTCGGAATTCCGTTCCGACCTCGATAACATAAAAACACATTCCAAACCAAATTTCAAACTTAAGGAAACTCTAATTTCGATATTGGGCGCCGAAACGCCCCCGGGTACTCCAAAACCCATTCCGAACATACGCCAAAGTTCGAAATCATCATACGAAGCTACCGGAACCGTCGAAACTCGATTCCAAGGCCGTTTACTAAAAATGTTGACCGAAGTCAAACTTTGGCTTTAAAAACCAACCTTAATGAACCAACTGTTCCTATACCACTCTAAGCGCTTCTGAATCTCGAACCACCCGTCCCCGCAAGTCATAAATCATAACAAGCAGCTATAGGAAGTTTCATTTAGGGGAACGGGGTCCTGATACACCAAACGACCGGTCGGGTAGTTACATTCTCCACCTCTTAAAAAAATGTTCGTCCTCGAACGGGTCTAGAATCATACCTGAAGTGCTGAATCAGTGCAGATATCTGCTCCGCATGCCCTCCTAGGACTCCCAGGTTTCTTCCTCAACTGGTTGGCCCTTCCACTGGACCTTTACGGCACAAACTCCCTTGGACCTCAACTGGCGATCCTGTCTATCAATAATAGCAATTGGCTTCTCCTCGTAGCCCAACGTCTCATCCAACTGAATAGTGCTGAAATCAACCACGTGAGAGAAGTCGACGTGGTACCTCCGGAGCATGGATACATGAAAAACTGGATGAACTCCTGATAAACTGGGAGGTAAGACCAGCTCATAAGCAACCTTCCCAACTCGCCTCAACACCTCGAAGGGACCTATAAACCTCGGGCTTAGCTTTCCCTTCTTCCCAAACCTCATAATACCCTTCATAGGTGAGACTTTCAACAAGAACCTATCTCCCTCCATAAATGATACATCGCGCGCCCTCTGATCCACGTAACTCTTCTGTCGGGACTGTGCTGTGCGGAGCCTCTCCTGGATCAACTTCACTTTCTCCAAAGCATCCCTCACCAGGTCGGTGCCATATAACTAAGCCTCACCAGGCTCAAACCACCCGATAGGAGAACGACATCGCCGACCATACAAAGACTCAAATGGTTCCATCTCAATACTGGACTGATAACTATTATTGTAAGCAAACTCGGCCAAAGGCAAGAACTGGTCCCACTGACCTCCGAAGTATATCACACATGCCCTGAGCATGTCCTCCAGTATCTGAACTGTACGCTCCTACTGACCATCAGTCTGAGGGTGAAATGCTGTGCTGAGGTCTATCTGGGTACCCATCTCACTATGCAATGCTCTCCAGAAGTGCGAGGGGAACTGAGGACCTCGATCCGATATAATGGACACTGGCACACCGTGCAACCGGACTATCTCTCAGATGTAGATCTGTGCCAACCTCTCAGAAGTATATGTAGTAGCGTCTGGAATGAAATGCGCCAATTTGGTCAATCTATCCACAATGACCCAAACCGCGTCAACCTTCTGCAAAGTCCGAGGCAACCCAACCACGAAGTCTATAGTGATACGTTCCCACTTCCACTCCGGAATGGGCATCTGATGAAGTAGGCCTCCTGGCCTCTGGTGTTCATACTTAACCTGCTGGCAATTAAGACACCTAGCCACATACTCCACAATGTCCTTCTTCATCCGCCTCCACCAGTAATGCTGCTTCAAATCACGATACATCTTCGTAGCACCAGGATGAACAGAATACCGAAAACTGTGTGCCTCCTCTAGAATCCTCTCCCTCAGGCCATCAACATTAGGAACACATAAGCGGCCCTGAATTCAGAACACCATCCTCGCCAATATTAACCTCCTTGGCCCTACCCTGAACCACTGTCTCCCGTAGCTCTGCCAAACACAGATCATCATACTGCCGAGCCTTAATCTCCCCCAATAACGAAGACTGAGCAACNGAACCACTGTCTCCCGTAGCTCTGCCAAACACAGATCATCATACTGCCGAGCCTTAATCTTCCCCGAAGACTGAGCAACCACATGTGCAAGAACTCGACGAGGCTCTGAAAGGTCTAATCTCACCAGGCCATTAGCCAAGGACTGAATGTCCAAGGCTAGAGGTCTCTCCTCTGCTGCAATATAGGCCAAACTACCCATACTCTTCGCCTTCCTGCTCTAAGCATCTGCTACCACATTTGCCTTGCCCAGATGATAAAGAATGGTGATATCATAATCCTTCAACAACTCAAGCCATCTGCGCTGCCTCAAATTAAGATCCCTCTGCTTGAACAAGTGCTGCAAGCTGCGGTGGTCTATATAAACCTCACAGGACACCCCATACAAGTAGTGCCTTCAAATCGTAAGAGCATGCACAATCGCCGCCAACTCTAAATCGTGCATCGGGTAATTCTTCTCATGAACCTTCAACTGGCGTGAAGCATAAACAATAAATCTCCCTTACTACATCAACACACACCCCAAAACGTGAAGCGTCGCATTACACTATATACATCCCAGAACCGGAAGGGAATACCAGAACTGGTGCTGAGGTCAATGCTGTCTTGAGCTTCTGAAAGCTCGCCTCACACTCGTCGGACCATCTGAACGGGGCATTATTCTGAGTCAATCTAGTCAATGGAGGTGCAATAGAAGAGAACCCCTCCACAAATCGGCGGTAATAGCCTGCTAAGCCCAAAAAGCTCCGGATCTCTGTAGCTGAAGTAGGACGCGACTAACTCTGAACCGCCTTAACCTTCTGAGGATCAACCTTGATACCCTCTCCGGATAACACATGCCCCAAGAATGCCACGTAATCCAACCAGAACTCACACTTGGAGAACTTAGCATATAACTTCTGTTCTCGCAAAGTCAGGAGCATAACTCTCAAATGCTGCTCGTTCTCCCCCAGACTACGTGAGTAAATCAAGATGTCATCAATAAAGACGATAACAAATGAATCAATATACGGCCTGAACACCCTATTCATCAAGTCCATGAAATCTGCTGGGGTATTAGTCAAGCCAAAAAACATTACCAGGAACTCATAGTGGCCATATCTCGTACGAAAAGCAGTCTTCAGAACATATGAGGCCCGAATCTTCAACTGATGATATCCCGATCTCAAATCAATCTTAGAAAACACCCGATCACCCTGCAACTGGTCAAACAAATCATCGATGCGCGGCAAAGGATACTTGTTCTTAATGGTGACCTTGTTCAACTGGCGGTAATCAATACACATCCGCATGGACCCATCCTTCTTCTTCACGAATAGAACTGAAGCACCCCACGGTGATACACTTGGTCTGATGAACCCCTTAGTCAACAACTTCTCAAGCTGTTCCTTCAACTCTTTCGGAGCCATACGGTACGGAGGAATAGATATAATCTGGGTGCCTGGAGTTAAATCAATGCATAAATCAATATCAGGATCCGGAGGCATGACCGGAAGGTCCGAAGGAAATACATCAGCAAACTCTCGAACAACTGGCACTGAATAAATTGTCGGAGACTCGGCGGTGGCGTCCCGCACATAAGCGAGGTAGGCCAGACAGCCCTTCTCGACCATATGTCGAGCCTTCAGGAATGAAATAACCCGACTGGCTGCACTAACTGAGGAACCTCTCCACTTTAGCCTAGGCGACTCTAGAATGGCTAAAGTAACTGTCTTGGCATGTCAATCTAGCACGACATGATAAGGGGATAGCCAATCCATGCCTAAAATAATCTCGAAAGCAACCATGTCGAGAAATAAGAGATCCGCTCGAGTCTCGAACCCGTAGAATGTAGCCATACAGGACCAGTAAACCCGGTCTACCACCACAGAATCGCCCACAGGAGTGGACACACATATAGGAGAACCCAAGGACTCACGAGGGACATCCAAAAAATGAGAAAATAAGACTGAAACATAGGAATAAGTGGATCTTGGATCAAATAACACCGATGCCTCTCTACCACATATTGTAATAATACCTGTGATCTCGGCGTCTGAGGCTACTGCATCTGATCTAGCCGGAATAACATAGAATCTAGCTGGAGCACCGGAAGACCGAGCCCTGCCAGAATGAACAAGAGCTGGCTGACCTCCCCCTAACTGGCCCCCACCTCTAGGACGACCTCTGCCGACCTGTCCCCCACCTCTAGGTGGCTCGACGGCTGGTGCTGGACCCATTTTGGCTGATAATCCCGCTGTACCGCTTTGCCCCGAATCCTGGGACAATGCCTCTTCATATGAACTGGATCCCCACACTCATAACAACCCCCGGGTATCATAGCCTGCTGCCCCGAAGAGGAACCCTGAATGGCCGGAGAGCGATGTGTACTCTCTGGCATAGCACTGACGTAGGGATTGAGGATTCTCGGATAACTGGAATAACCACTGGGTGAACTCTGAATGGCTGGAGGGCGGTAGGAACACTCTGGCATGGCGCTGAAATGAGCCCTCACTGGAACACCTCCGGGAGGTGGTGGGGGTGCTGAATATGAAGGCCTGCTAGGCAAACCTCTACTGCCCTAACCTCTGCCCCTAACTGGGGAACCTCTGAAATCCCCATAGAATCTGGCTCTCTTGTCCTGCTGACCCTTCTCCCTGCATCTCGATTGATAGCCCTCAATCCGACGAGCTATCTCGACCACCAGCTGATAAGGAGTCCCCACCTCCACCTCTCGGTCCATGTTGGCCCTAATACCGAAATGCAGCCCTGATACAAATCTCCGTACTCTCTCAGCATCAGTAGGCAATATCATAAGTGCGTGGCGATACAACTCTGTGAATCTAGCCTCAGAATCAGTCACTGACATCTGTCCCTACCCAACTGCTCAAACTGATATTGCAGCTCTTCCCTCTTAGAGGGTGGATATACCTGTCTAGAAACATCTGGTTGAACTGCTCCCAAGTGATGGGAGGAGAATCTGTTGGCCTGCTGAGAATATAGGACTTCCACCATCTGCGAGCTCTGCCCTCTAGCTGGAAGGTAGTGAAGTCCACTCCATGGGACTCTAATATCATCATATTGTGCAGCCTGTCCCTGCACCTGTCAACAAAATCCTGGGCATCCTCGCCTCGCTCACCCCCGAAGACTGGAGGGTGCAATCGAGTCCATCTATCCAATAACTTCTTCGGATTGCCGTCCACAGCTGGTCTGGACTCAGGTGCTGCTGCTACAGGCTAGACCCCACCCACGGGCAATGTACCCGGGGTATGATGTAATGCTGCTGCCTGACCTGCAGCCTGTGCGGTAGGAGTCTGGGATCCCCCTCCCACATAAGACGTGGCAGGATCTGCTGGAAATAAACCAGCCTGAGACATGGTGTCCATAAACCGCGTCATACAACCCATGATCTCCTGGAAGCCTGGCGCCGTCATAAAGTCCACTGGAGCAGGACCTGCTGAGGGTACCTCATCCTTCTCTTCTATAGTAGGATCCTCTGGTGGTGATACGACTGGAATAGCTCGGGGACGCCCTCGTCCCCTACTTCGGGCCAGTGCCCTCCCCCGGCCTTTTCCACGGCCTCGAACAACGGGGGTGACGACCCTTACTGGGTCTGGAACATCGGATGCACGCGTCCTAACCATGTGTGAGAGAATAGAAGAATGAGATTTAGTAAACCATTGACTGCACAATAGAATAAAAATAAGGAGAGGTTTTCCTAACACCCTATAGCCTCCCGAAGATAAGTACAGACGTCTCCATACCGATCCGCAAGACTCTACTAGGTTTGCCCGTGACTTGTGAGACCTACATGAACCTAGAGCTATGATACCATGTTGTCACGACTCAAAATACTAACTCAGGTCGTGATGGCGCCTAACTTCGGGGTTAGGCAAGCCCACACTCAGATTACTAAGGATTTTTTCCCTCATATTTGAGTAAACATCCCAACACGTGCCAAGTTTTAAATTTCAAAACATTAATTGAAAAAGATAGTAAGCCATTTTTAACCAAAAGCAGTCGTAAAGAGGCGTGAGCCAACATATATATACAGACCCGTAGACTAAAATAACCACTACGTGTGTGCCAGGAACTAGTGTCATAAGTCCCACGTGCATACTAACAGAATACATAAAAGATATAATATACAGTCGCACTGTCTGAAAGAAATAGACGGGAAATAAGCAAAAGAAAACTCCATGGTGCTGTCGAGGATCGTCAGGAGAAGAAGCTCACTATGAAGTTAGGTCCTACTATGATCAGAATCGAGCTCCGGTCTGATAACCAGATGCACCAGCCTCAGAACCTGTACAATTAAGTACAGAAGCGTATCATGAGTACATAAACAAATATGTACCCAGTGAGTATCCCGCCTAACCTCGAAGAAGTAGTGACGAGAGGTCGACTTGACACTCACTAAGGTCCATATAATATCAGTAACAGACATACAAGGATGATAAAAGCAGTAAACATTAAAAATAAGAGTAATTCAAATAAATACTGGAAGTAAATATACAATTCTACTTCATTATTCTTTTCTTTCCTTTGAAATATATCTGACCACTCAAAATCCATAAAAGGATCATTTACAATTTAACATGCGCATACAGGATAAGGACAACCGGCTTGAGCCATCATAATGATCATATTTGTGCACTGGCGAGGGTCGAACGGCCCGAACCATAATATATATCTTTTAATATCGCCGTGGTGTATGGCCCGCTCCCATGAGAGTGGGGAGAATAACACTCCGCTCGCGGAATGTAAATTTCGAAGTTGTCACATGCACACACAATCCACACATTTATTCTTTATAAATTACTTTTCGTGAACAATTACTTAAAATTACTTAAATTCCATGATTTCAGGGAAACAAGCCGCATGTAACATTAATTCACTAAGCATATAGTTCATTTCAAGGAAAAACATAAGGCATGGTGTAGGCCTAACTACCCCGACATAACAATAATAGTCGCTATGTACGGACTCTCATCACTTTGCGCGTACGTAGCCCCCACAAACATTAGCACATAGTTATTTAAAGAACCTAGGGGGACAGTTCCCTCTTACAAGGTTAGAAAGGAGACTCACCTCGTGTCGAACCTACTTTCTGCGTCAAGAACGCGCCCGAAACTCCAAACTCGACACCCACGAACTCGAAACTAGACAAATGTTATACAAATATATCAATTCATACTCAAAGCATGAAATTCTCCTACTACGTAGCCAAATTCATCATTCTTGAAGAAATCCTAAAATTCAACCCCGGGCCCGGATGCTCGGATTCCAAAAATTTTCGAAGGAAACACTCACCCATATCCTAAGGATCATTAATACATGATTTTTACTTGATTTCACAGCTAATTGACGGGTGATTTTCTACATTTTCAAAAGCCCTAGGTTACTACCCCAAATTCTTAATTTTCACTAATTAGGTAGTTAATTTAGCTTGTAATCCATGCATGAACCTAATATTAGGGTAGAATTTACTTACCTCCAATAACTAGGTCATTTGATATTGGTGCCAAATGCACACGCAAGTATACATGGTCGACAAGTAGTATAGGATTGTAAGTCCAGATATCGTATCCACAGAGACTTGTGATTAACTATCAACAAAATTAAACCCAAATAATTAATCTATTCAAGCAAACACTAAAGTATGAATATTTAACTAAAATTAATCTAGAATAATAAACTATGAAATTAAAGAAACAAAGTGGAGAAATTAGACACGAATTCAATAAGAGCCGATATTCTAGAGCTATGGGTTAGCAAACAATCCTGTTGAGTTTTCCTATTAAATCGCCTAATTAATTTGTCTGGTTTATTGATTGACGAGGTTAATATTGCTCGTAGCCTTCTCCCGAAGTACAACTCGCTTATTCAAGCTAACCTAACGCCTATATTCCTATGAAATTAGGATTAACAAGAACGCATTAATAATTNCATACCGGGAAACACTTAAAACCTTCAAAACTCGGAAGTGACCGGACTAGGGACCCCAGGCGTTAAGCCCGAAACGCCCGACTATAGCCCGGGTAGGCCTGACTTTAAGCCCCAAATGCCCGGCTATAGCCCGGGTCACTCCTTTTCGTCACTTGAGCGTATTTTTGACGTTTATGCATCCATTTATCTCGGCTTCCATTTCCAATTCACCCACACATGAA
The DNA here is from genome assembly GCA_005239505.1 of Nicotiana paniculata. Classification (NCBI taxonomy): domain Eukaryota; kingdom Viridiplantae; phylum Streptophyta; class Magnoliopsida; order Solanales; family Solanaceae; genus Nicotiana; species Nicotiana paniculata. The sequence goes on from ML310557.1 coordinate 9,888, forward strand.
ATAGACTCCATTATGCACATATGACGTGTATTTTTATCACAAAAGCACATAAAATGTAAGGTACATAATGCTTAAAACTATGAATTTTATCCACGCATCAACACCCCACACTTAGAATCTAGCTCGTCCTCGAGAAATATCCTTCAACACGTACACATTTCATTAACAAGGAGTATTTTACTTT
>MDKI01155425.1:0-19543 GCA_005239505.1 Nicotiana paniculata
ACTTAAAATCCTATATTACTTGTCAACCACGTACACTTGCGTGTGCATTGGGAAATCAACCAATAACTACCGGGATCTCAACCAGGCTAGTCCGAAAGACGACATCCCTTTGCCAAATATACATATCCTGATTGACAATTGTGCCAAGCATGAACTACAATCATTCGTGAATTGCTTCGCTGGTTATCATCATATCTGGATGGATGAGAAAGATGCTGAGAAAACGACTTTTATTATGCCGTGGGGAGTGTACTGTTACAAGATGATGTCGTTCGGCCTGAAGAATGGAGGGGCCACCTACATGAGGGCTATGACCACCATCTTCCATGACATGATTCACAAGGAGATCGAGGTATACGTGGATGATGTTATTATCAAGTATACGAAATCCACTGACCACATGGAAGATTTGAGGAAGCTCTTCAAAAGGTTGCGGAGATACAATCTGAAGCTTAACCCCGCGAAACGTGCATTCAGGGTTCCTACTGGAAAGTTGCTCGCGTTCATTGTCACCCGCCGAGGGATAGAATTGGATCCGTCAAAGGTAAGAACCATTCAATAACTACCACCGCCAAGGAATAAGAAAGATGTGATGAGTTTCTTGGGGAGACTTAATTACATCAGCCAATCCATAGCACAGTCTACAGTTATCTGTGAGCTGATCTTCAAGATGATGAAGAAGGACGTCGCAACAAAGTAGATCGATGATTATCAAAAGGCTTTCGACAAAATCAAGGCATACCTGTCAACACCACCAGTCTTGGTACTGCCTGATCCAAGTAGACCTCTGTTAATCTACCTTGCAGTGTTAGATGGAGCTTTCGGCTGCGTTCTGGGGCAGTACGATGAAACAGGAAGGAAGGAGAAAGCCATTTATTATCTCAGCAAGAAGTTCACTCCGTACGATGCCAGATATTGGAACGCACTTGTTGTGCTTTGACTTGGGTAGATCAGAAGTTGAGGCATTACTTCTATGCCTACACAACCTATCTCATATCGAGAATATTGTGCCCATGTCGAAGAGGAAGCAGACGGAAATCCTTGGTTTCATGACATCAAAGAGTATTTGGCAAAAGGAGATTACCCAGAGCTTGCGAATCCCACTCAGAAATGCACATTTCGAAGACTATCCAACAACTTCTTTCACAGCGGAGGAATTCTATATAGGAGGACTCCCGATTTGTGATTATTACGTTGTGTCGACACAAAGGAAGCATCCAAGCTGCTAGAGGAGATTCATGCTGGGACCTGTGGCCCGCATATGAACGGTTTTGTTCTGGCAAAGAAGATACTCCGAGCTGGTTACTTTTGGATGACTATGGAAACGGACTGCATCCAGTAAGTCCGAAAATGCCACCGTTGTCAGATACACGCAGATATGATAAAGATACCTCCAAACAAGCTCAACGCGACAAGCTCACCATGGTCGTTCGCCGCCTGGGGCATGGACGTTATTGGACCAATCGAACATGCCGCCTCCAACGAAAATAGTTTCATTCTAGTGGCCATCGACTATTTCACCAAATGGATCAAAGCAGCATCCTACAAAGCAGTGACGAAGAAAGTCGTGGCAGACTTTGTCCGCGACCGGATTGTTTTTCAATTTGGGGTTCCTGAGTCAATCATCACCGACAATGGTTCCAATATCAACAGTGACTTGATGAAAGCTATGTGGGAGACTTTCAAGATCAAACACGAGAATTCCACAGCTTACAGAACTTAGATGAATGGAGCTGTAGAAGCCGCCAACAAAAACATCAAGAAGATACTAAGAAAGATGATAGAAAGGCACAAGCACTGGCACGAGAAGTTACCATTTGCCTTATTGGGATATCGCACCACAGTTCGCACCTCAACAGGGCCAACTCCCTATATGCTAGTTTATGGTACTGAGGTTGTTATTCCTCCCGAAGTTGAGATTCCATCTCTAAGAATTATACAAGAAGCTGAGCTCAGTGACGCAGAATGGGTAAAGAGCCGTTATGAGCAAATATCCCTCATAGACGGAAAGAGAATGAATGCAGTCGGTCATGGTCAACTCTATCAGAACAGAATGACCCGAGCCTTGAACAAGAGAATCAAGCCTAGACAGTTCACACCGGGGCAGCTGGTGCTGAAGAAGATCTTTCCACATCAAGACGAAGCCAAAGGGAAGTTCTCTCCCAACAGGCAGGGTCCGTACATGGTTCACGGGGTACTGACATGAGGAGCACTTATACTCGCAGAAATAGAAGGAGAAGTCTGGACAACGACAATCAATTCAGATGCAGTCAAGCGCTACTATGTGTAATATTTATGCTTTCTCAATGATGTAAATTGAACTACGCCTGACCTGATTCCCGTTTAAGAGAGATACGTAGGCAGCCCTATGGATTCGGTCACAATTCAATAAAAATTTCATTTTTCCCCGCAATTGGAAACTGGGGCAGAATTTTGGGGAGGACCCTCAAAATCCTGAAGTAAGTTTAGACAATCGCCGCACGAGCAACAGTCAGAAGTATTCACCCATCAAACTGGGGCTTTGAGGAGGACCCTCAAAATTCCGTAGCAGGAGAGGTTGAAATGTCCCGAGCCGTGTCACGGTCGTCGGTTCATCCCAATTTTTTTTTTAATTATACATTATGCTTTTACAAAATCATGCATGTTTGTTTTTGAAGTTGCTTTGTATAGAAACGCTACCCCAATAATACAGACAGTATCATCAGATCGAGCCCAACAAGTCAAGAAAATCCAGCAGGGATATGAACTAACCCCCCCTCCCCCCATTTACAGAACTCGCGATCTTTCTTTGGTTGCAGGAAATAAGGTTGTAAGACCCCTAAAAAAACTATCCGCCCAGGGAACAAACGTTGTCCAAAATACGACTCTCAAAACTGCTGCACTTGCTGACGTTCGCACATGCCTCAATACTCCGTAGTCTCAATGCTCTCAATAATCACAATACCGTAATTCATCACCAGCTAAGAATTCCTACTGTCGTTTTATTTCTTGCATAAGGCTACCATTTTTCCTTCCGAGGTTAAGCTCTACCTCCATCTATATTTTGCATAAGGATACTATTCTGCCTTCCGAGACTAAACGTTGTCTCAATCTCCATCTACATTTCGCATAGGGTTACTATTCTGCCTTCTGAGACTAAACGTTGTCTCCATCTGCATCTGCATCTACATCATTGCATAAGGCTACCATTCTGCCTTCCGAGGCTAAGCTCTGTCTCCATCTACATTGCATAAGGCTACCATTATGACTTCCGAGGCTAAGCTCTGCCTCCAATTTACCTTTCGAGACTAATCGTTGTCTCAAGCACTAGTTACTTAGCTTTCCTTTCGGGCTGCTCTGTCCTTTTATTCGTAAGACTAAGCTCTATCTCGTCAGCATCATTTTACTGCATCTGCATGGGCTGAAATATCGCCAACTCGTCCAAAGGCGTCATCGTTCGGAGGCACCATATTCATAGCCCGAGAACACCATGTCATGGCATGAGGATCTCTTTCAACCTCTGCTTATCATTATCCAAATGCGTCATGGTTCGGAGGCACCGTCCTCGTGGCCCGAGAACATCATTTTCATGGCATGTGAATCCTGGATCAAGCAATTCATAGCCCAGGACATCATGGTCTGAGGACGTCATCCATAACCGTCTGCAGACATCATTCATGGTCCAACGGGGATTCGCATCATGTTTAAATTACGCAAAATTTATGCTTGTATTATTTATTTGTAGGTAATCTGATGAGCAAACTGTCATCCTGGCAGGAGCGGTTCCGCTCCAGTTCTCCTAACCACCCCGTAAGTCGTTTGTGCACCTGACCTTATACTTTACGTTCGTTCTTGTAAAAGTTCATCTTCACCGATGACTCCTGAACTACAAACGGCCTGATTCCTATAAAATCAGGGATATGTAGGCAACTCAAAAACTAGGGTACGACCTAAAACTCTTCAAATCATTTCACTCGGTCAAAATTGGCCATCACATCTTTACCTGACAACTCTTTCATCCTTCCCGGGTAAAGAGGGGCAGCTGTTGATACCCAAATTTTCCTCAAACTATTTTAAAATTTGCATATGTGCCTTCAAAATCACTTTTTATAATAACTGGTGTTTTCCATAATTTTTCATATTTTATTTAATTTCTTTTCCAATTTATTCAGTATTTTAAATTCAATAATTATTCATAAGTTATATTATAAATATTTTCTAGCTCAATATATCATCTTAATCCTATTAGGATTTAATTATTTCACAAGCTAGCCAATTTGGCATTATTTGGCTATAATTACAAAAACTTTGCAATTATAGCCTAATTGTACATTTTATGCCATTTAATCCAATAGTTAGTCATTTTATATTTTAAATATTAGTTAATTACCTTAATTTCACCTATTTAGCCTTATTATCATTTTATGTAATTGTTAGCTATTTTTATTAATTTAATTGGGTATTTGATAATTAGCCCCTTCCTATTTAAAATCTAGCCTAAATCAAATCTGACCCCAACCCAATTGAGACCAGCACAATACCCAATCCCGATTAGCCCATTTACACGACCCAGACCCTATAAACTCATACCCAAACCCGGAACCCATCTACCCGGTCGAATCCTGACTGTTGATCCCCTAGATCAACGGTCCAAATAAGCCCTTTCCTTTTTTAATCCTAAAGACCACTAACCCTATCTCATTTCTGAGATTCTTCCACCCTCAAACTCTCTCATATCCTCTCTTCCCTCAACCTAACCCTAGTCTCCTTCAACCACCACCTCCCTCGCCGGAATTCATGGCCTCTCATCGTCTCCTATCCTCTGCTTCACCCCCACGCCGGTTTGACACTACACTGAGGTTATCACACGAACCTGGAGCGGTTCAAATCCTACCCATGGTCCTTCATGCCATTTTCTGGCCACCTCCGACCATTCGATTAAGATCTATGACCTTTGGGTTAAAATCAGTAACATTTTAAGACTTTCTTATCTTTTCTGGGTTCTCTTCGAAACCTTAGTTCTTTAAACCTTCCGATTCTTTTAGATCTGTAACAGATCTATACCTATTATGAGTTCTTTCCATGTTTTCTTTTAAAGATTCTTCAGGTTCCTAAACGATTTTTTTAGTTTTCGAACTAGGGTTTTCAAAATCCCTTTCAAAACGGTCTTCTTTCTAATTTCTTAGCATTATTTTATGATTCTACCATGTTTAAACTTTATTTGAGCCTTTCCATTTCGTTTGAGTCATTTTTTATATGAAGCCCCAAATTTTTTTGTTCAATATGTGAATCCGAGTTTGTTTGCAATATTGTTTTACCTGTTCTAGTATAACTACTCTGCCTTCATGAGTATTGTGTGATTTTGTGATTTTTTCCCTATGCTTGTTGTTAGGGTTTCTGATACCTCGTCACTTTTTCCTAAATCATGATTGTCGGTTGGGTTCTTTAATTATTTGTTATGTTCTGATATGAATCCCTAATTGTGTGATTAGGGTTTATGATTTTTGCTTAATATGTGTTATTCCGTTTAAATCAGCAATGTTTTTACCATTTTAAATCTTTGAATAACTGTGATTATTACTTTATTGATTTTACACAATATTCCCTACTGATTTTATGTATTTTTCTCATAGTTGTGATATTTTCCTTAAAGCTGCAATTTTGTGTATTTTCCCTATAACTCTTTACTGATTTTTGAATTACTTCCTTACTTGTATGATATTTTCCTTAGTTAGTATTGATTCCCTATGATTTTCAATCTCATTCATGATTCTTGTGACTAATTTCTAGAATTAAAGTTGTACTCTACCTTATTTATGTGTATGAATATGCTGTCAGTTATTTAACATGTACTTCCCTTAATTATGTATTATGTACTTAGTCTTTATTACATGCCACATGCTTTTACTACTCCTATACGGTTAAATCAGTCTTATAATTGATTATTTTCCTTGTTTGATACAACTTGTACCTGTTTGAACTATGACTCCCTAATTAAAGGGAGTCCGGATCTTGATTGATTTCGATTGGGTATTTTTTCTATAACTATGTTAAATTAGTACTTCTTACCTTATTTTCTACCTGTTTTCAAAACTATATATACTCTACCCTCTCATTAGCATAAGACACGAACAATATACTGTTCTGAACTCTTTCACACACATATACATTATCTCTTGTTATTCTTGCTGGTTACTTGCTATTCTCAGTCGGTTGCAAGCCAAGACTGAGCAACTATACACTCTACTGCTCTGCACTCTACTGTTCTTCACTCTACTGCTCCTCACTCTACACTTATTCTCTCATTTAACTGGTATGTTTTTTTAGTTTAACTTAAAGCATCAAAAATAACATGCCTCTTCTAATATTGCAATTCCTTTTGTTTCTATTATGCTTCTACTTGTGGTTCTACAGTCTACCTTGCAATTAGCATGCCAATTTGTTGTTTATCAATGTGATTATCCTTTTCCCTTTAGTTTCAACATGTTTTACTGCCTTCTTATATGTTTCACTAGGACTCTGCCTTACCCCTGATCCCCAGCACACTATAAGCATGTATTTGTGTCACTTAGTTACATGTAATTCTGAACATATGCTATAAACCTTTCCCCAAGACCTGTGTGTAACTCTGTATGTTATGTACTTCCTCTTTGGCATCCTTTAATCTGATTCCGTTAAGTTTATGGCCTGAACATCTTTATGAAAACTGTTATGTGGTTTTTAAATTTCTGTGATACCTTAGTATTAACTTGTATGCAAATCTGCTTCATGAGCAGCCTACTTGTCCGCAATCCCTTATTCACTGTTTGTGACTGCTTCCTTGTACTATGCATGATGATGTGGTTCTGAGTTGTTGATTGTCATAATCCCTTTCTTTCAAACTGTTTTCACTATAAAATCCCCTGTTCTCCAAAACTTATTTCAAACTACTCATTTTCAAACTGTTTTCCAACTCAACTCTTTCAAAACTATGTCAAACTCTCTCACTATACTCCTAGACCTTTAAGTTCTGCCCGCTTAGTGTGAGCATTGCTTTGGGACCCTTGAGCTCCCTCTGAACTTTGACACATGAAGGCTGGCCATTCTACACTGCACTTACTCAATTTGGTTATGAAAATCTGGGTGTGAGCACTGCCCGGGATCCCTTGAGATCCTTAGGGAACTCGGACACACCTGGATTTGTATGAAAGGATGTGAACTAATGGAAATGAGGATTCTTGAGATTCTGGGCCTACTAGTAGGCTCCCTATAGCATAACTTCTTTTTCTTATTTCAATTATGTAATTTATACAAATGGCCTATAATAACTATTTGTAAACAACTATTGGGGATGGATAGTGCAAAGGGAAAAGGGTAGTTATGCATGTTATAAATATTAAAGGGTAGAAACCATGCTATTAGGTTTACATTCCTTATTTGCAATAGAATCATGTTTAGGATCAACATGTGCAAAGCATATCATGCAATCATGCTATTTAGGCTTTATGAGCACTGTTTCAGCATCTTGTTTCAGTACTGTCATTCATCACTTAGAAAATTCTGTGATAGGGTAAATAATGTTAATAATTGGTATCTTCTGCAATCATGTTTCATATTGCTATGCGCACTTAGAGATCCTGTTTAGGATAAACGACACTAAAATAAACTGCCACTCTTGCATATTCTGAAATCGTGCTTAATGCTGTAATTATTGTGCATTTAGAAATCCTGCTTAGGATTCTGTATTCTGCATCCCTACCTGTTCATTAGATACCATGTTTTAGGATTTCATTCATACTCGCTTAACAACACCTAGTCCAACTACTGCTGCATGTTATTTTACACCTAGGCAAGCCTTAGGAAATCAGTTAAAGAAATAAAACCAGAACTGTCTGTTGTGATTAGTGTCCAACTGTCAGCATGCTTAAAACTAGTAGGCAAGCCTGATTAAGACTTCCTCTCTGAGTTATGCAATAAATCTGTCTTTGTGTTATCACTTAAATACCATACTTAGGATCTGAACCTGAATCTGGACCTTAACTGTGTATGAGTCATGTTGTTTATGTGTACTGCCTGCAGAGGTATACTTGTGCCTTTTCTCTGCTTTTCTGTGTTCCCCCCTAATTGCAGTCCTACATGTTCTTATCTGTCGCCTTAGTATTTTCCCTTTAAACCTGAGGGTCTGCCTAGAACATCCCTTATAGGATAGAAGTCCTAAATTCCTCCGGTACTGATAGGAAGGGACGGGTAACAGCATGCAATAGAGGTCGAGACCAACACTCGAGTTAGTTACTTTCATGGGGTGGGAAAGGGTAGAATATGGATATGATGAACGGTGCGCTAATACCACGTGTAGCCCCTCTTCGAGGAGTGATTACCGGGTATTGCATTGATGTGATCCATATTATTATAAACCTAGGATACCTTTTACATGCTTAGATCGTAATCCTTTTAAAAATCTAACCTTCTTTACTATTTTCATACATCTGCATGCTTAAGACTTAAATCCCCTCTTATTTGAGCCTTTATTTATTTGTCTGCTAAATCTTACAAATTCACAAAAGCTGTTTGGCCGGGAACCACACTTGTGGATCCTGAGGGGTGCCTAACACCTTCCCCTTAGGATAATTTCAAGCCCTTACCCTATCCCTGGTTAACAACGTAGTTGTAAATGAACCCCTTTGGTGTCCTAACGCACCTTTTAAAATCATTAGGTGGCGAATCTCAAAAACACAAACCCCTTTCCCAAAAGAAAAGAGTTGTCCCAACTGAATGTCATAACCCCGAGCTACGCGAGGAAAGAGGGGGCGCGATATTGATCCGGGAGTATATTTATGAGGTCTTCATGTTTCTTGCATCATTGTCAGCGTTGTAGAGGTTTGAAACAGGTTTCTAACGGATATGAGCCTACTTTTCGGTGATGGTTTTGATTATGGGTAGCTATTGTGATCAGAAATATTATTACGGGCCTATGTGTGATGTGTTATGTTGTGTGGTCATATCTTGTGGGTGTAGGTATGATTTGTTGCAGCTGGTTGAGATTGATAATGGGTGTAGATTTGGAATCGGGTCTTTTGAAGATGAACGAAAGGTGAGAATTTTGACTCTAAGGCTTATTGCTGTTGGTAGAAGGGATAAATTACAGTTGAGATAGTGTCGTCAGGATTATGTAGATTGGGGTGATGTGGGGTCACCTGCGGGTGTATATTGGAGGTGTGCATATAGTGATTTGAATACTTCGAGGAGATTCTTGGCACGTTCGAGGACGAACGTTTGTTTTAAAGGGGGAGGATGTAACGACCCGGCCAGTTATTTTGAGAATTTAAGTTCCGTTCGGCGCATAAGGTCCTGAGCAGATTCGTATTATGTGTATCGACTTGCGTGCATGGTTGAATTCAATTATCGAATGATTCGAAGTCAAATCGGAAGAAGGAATCAAGTTTTGGAAGCTTAAGCGGTAAGAATTGACCGAAATTTGACTTTTGTGTAAACTGCTCCGAAATGTATTTTGGATGATTCCAACAGCGTCGTATGGTAATTTTGGACTAAGGCGTGTGTATGAATTTGGATTTGGAGGTTCGTAAGGTAATTTGGGGCATTTCGACGAAAGTTGGAAAAGTTGGAGTTTGAAAGGTTGGGAGGTTTGACCAGAGTTGGATTTGGAGATATCGAGCTCGGAATGTGATTCCAAGAGTTGGAACAGCTCCATTATGTTATTTAGGACTTGCCTGTAAAATTTGAGGTCATTCCGGATTGATTTGATAGGTTTTGGCGAGAGTTTTAGAAGTTGGAAGATTTGAAAGTTCATAAGTTCGATTCATAGTGCTGCCACACCTCTTTTATCCACGCAACCCTATTACGAGGTTGAGTTAGAAGAGTTTTTCCAATTGAAGTGACGTTTTGAAAAGGGATTATTTATTATTTAGAGTCGCCATTGGAATTGAGTTTTGGTGTTTCAAGTCACTTTTTATTGAATCCCTTATCAATAGGAAGATTTGACTCCTAATTCATGGTCTACGAAATAGAAGACTGAGTAAGGAATTCTGTTGACCGAAGGGAAGGTGTAAGGCACCCCTCGAGTCCCGTGGTTCTAGCACGGTCGCTTTATTGACTAATGTAAGGCTTAAATCAATTTTTTTTTTTTATTCTTGTATTTTATTGATTATGGCTTATTTGTTACCGCTTAATTAATTATTATATTTTACTAATTATGTTCACCCAAATGCGGTACGCACACAAGGTACTTCTTTGAAATTAAATGTTAAACCAAAGTACGGAATAAACACATGGGTATAACATAATTATTTTAAATTTAAAGGCACCGAGACGCGGAATACGCACATGATCCTTTTATTATTTAAGCATGTCAATCCAAGGTCCGGGTACGAACACATGGGCTAATATTTGAATATATTTAAACTTTTTCTAGCATTTTAGAATATTTTAATTATTTTGTCTCTTTCATATTCAAGATATATATCTGCGTATTTTAGTACTTATTGCAACGAGCCTTGAATTAATTCATGGCTCATTTTTTTCTCACAATTATTTGTTATGTGTAGAAGATATACTAGACTAATACAAATATTTAAATATTGCATTAATTTTACTAAATAATAAAACAAGCCAACTTATTAGTGCTAGATTAAATTAATATGTTCTGGACTTAAACACCTCTAAAGATTTTTTTTTTAACTAAACAAAATCAAATTTGACTCCCACGAAGACTAGAACATACTTCAAGCTTCTTTTCTTTAATGAAAACATTCGTAATTATTAACATATTCCCAAGGCTAGACAAGCTATTTAATACTTCAGTTTTATGAAAATTAAAACACCATCCTTGATTCTTAGTTTAATTGTCGACCTCTTAATATTGTGGTTGTGTGATGTTAGAATAATTATTAGTTACACCTAAAGTGGACCAGAAAGAAATGGAAAACAAACAAAAAAAACTTTTAAAAGGTCATAATATGACAAAGACCCAAATGAATCATACTAGATTATTTAATAATTGGACATCTTTAAAACTTCAACCACGAGAGAAAAATTTCATATCAGTATGATATCTTAATTAATCCTACTCATGAAATTCCAATAAAAATGAAAACATTCCCAAAATTATGAGACCTCATAAAGAAAAAGTGACAAACGAGTAAACTAATTACATATCCAAAAGAGAGTAGCTAAAGTCTCGAACAAAGGCATGATATCCACGTATTGACAATTCAAGTATAACTTAAGATAACAAACATAAAACTAATACATCTTTAACATACTATTCAAGCTTCATTTAAAAATTTCAAAGTATGACTCAAAGAACATAGACAAACCTCCAAATTTCTTGTGAATATCTGAGAATACGTACTATCCGAAACCTGAACAACAAATGTAACTTCAAAACTCAACCAAATAGTATTTTTGAGTCTTTCCTTAGTTACTGTCTTTTTCATTTTCAGATTGCTCCTTCTTTTCTTTTCTTTTTTGTTGCTTTTCTACTAATCCTTCTTTTCCTTTTTTTGTTACTCCCTCGTTCTCTTCATTACTATCTTCTTCTTCTTATTTATTTCCTTCTTTTCTTTTCCTTCTGTTTCCTTTTTTTTTTTTTTTTTTTGCTCGTCCTTCTTCTCTTTTCTTTTTTTGTTTTATTTTTTCTTTGTTTTATATATAATATTGTGTGTGTGTATGGGATTAGATTGAGGGGATAGTTGGAATGTGGGAAGTTGGGATATGAGAGGTGGATGTGTGTGATGTGAAGAGTGGGGAGTTAGGCTAGAAAACTTGAGATAATGAGTTTAGTAAAAAAATATAAAATTAAAAAAATCAGATTTAAAAAAAAAACTTTGTCTATTAAAAATTCTTTTTAAAAGATAAATTAAATTATAAAGATAAGAAGATTAACCAAAAATTTCTTATATTATAGGAAAATTAAATATTTACATATACTTTAAATGATACTAAGAAAGATTCTATAGCTTGCTTACTAAAATTCTAATTAAAAAAAATCATATATTTTTTTGTAAATTTTTATTCTCTTTACAAATAGAAATAAAATATGTTCTATAAGTGTATGTATGTATGTGTGTGTGTGTGTGTGTGTGTGTGTGTGTGTGTGTGTGTATATATATATATATATATATTTGGACCTAAAGAATTAGTTACATTAAAATAGTATATATAATTTGAGTGTAGTCAAAAATTAGTTGTTCACAGCATGCTCCTCTTTGCTTGGAAACATCATGAGTTTTCAGGCAAAGAAAATGAACAAGGTGACTGATTTTTGACCTTATTATTATTTAACAAGGCAAAGAAGATAAAAGAAAAAGATGTGACTGAGCCTTCGTTTTAGGCAGCCTACATATCCCGGGTTATAAGGGAATCAGGTCACGTGTAGTTCGAATGGAAAAAAGAATGATAGATTATGCTTAGATCGAGAGTCGAGCGAAGTTCCGTCGAGGTTCCGATCCGCGGTTCCTACTATTACATCAAAATGAAAAAAAAATTACATACTCTTGAAATATAAGAGTTACAAAATTCTTATCTAAATGCCATCTGGAATCTTATCGTGATTCTTGACATGTTTCCCATTGACTTTAGACTGAAACTTGATGCTCTCGATGTAACAGAATATGAAATATTCTCACAAGCCTGCTTCTTGATCAGGTGATAAGAAAGTGGAACTTTAGACCCTGTGTCTCCGCATGCGTTATGTCCAAGCTGGTTGCGGCTGGTATTGAGATCAAATGTTCCACTTTCTTTGGAAAGAGCTGGAATCTTAATTTTTTACACATTCAATTCGTGCTTTGCAGAAAAACCTACAAGCCATCACAAACAAATAATACAAATAAATTTTTTCCCCAGTTTGCACTAGAAATTTTTTGTGAGTTATTAAAAACACCATAAACTATCTTAGCTATTTTAAAATGAAGAATTGAAAGAGAAATTGGCTCTTTTTTTTTTATAATAGGGGATGTTGTACCCAATGTTAACATGATGGAAGGCAACCAGGGATGTAGTACCCTTTGTTGGCAATAAGATGAGGCTCGTGGCACCCTAAGATGCTACTAGGGAATGTAGTACCCTATGTTGGCAAAAAGTAATACAGTCAGGGGATGTAGTACCCTGTGTTAGAGATAAAATGAGGCTCGTGGCACTCTGAGATGCTACTAGAGAATGTCGTACTCTATGTAGACAAAAATAATGTGATCAGGGGATGTAGTACCCTGTGTTAGAGATAAAATGAGGCTCGTGGCACTCTGAGATGCTACTAGAGAATGTCGTACTCTATGTAGACAAAAATAATGTGATCAGGGGATGTAGTACCCTGTGTTGGTGATAAGATGAGGCTCGTGGCACTCTAAGATGCTACTAGGGAATGTCGTACCCTATGTTGGCAAAATGTGATGCCGCCAGGGGATGTAGTACCCTGTGTTGGTGATAAGATGAGGCTCGTGGCACTCTAAGATGCTACTAGGGAATGTCGTACCCTATGTTGGCAAAATGTGATGCCGCCAGGGGATGTAGTACCCTATGTTGGCAATAAGATGAGGTTCGTGGCACTCTGGGAGGCTACTAGGGAATATTCGTACCCTATGTTGGCAATAAAATGAGGCTCGTGGCACTCTGATATGATACTAAGGAATGTCTCACCCTATGTTAGCGATGAGAAATGCAACCAGGGGATGTAGTACCCTGTGTTGGCAATAAGGTGAGGCTCATGGCTCACTAAGATTCTACTAGGGAATGTTCGTACCCTATGTTAGCAATGAGAAATACAACCAGAGGATGTAGTACCCTGTGTTTGAAATAAGGTGAGGCTCAGCGTTCTGAGATGCTACTAGGGAATGTCGTGCCCTATGTTGGCAATAAAATGAGGCTCGTGGCGCTCTAAGATGCTACTAGGGAATGTCATACCCTATGTTGGCAATAAAATGAGGCTCGTGGCATTCTGAGATGCTACTAGGGAATGTCGCACCCTATGTTAGTGATGAGAAATGCAACCAGGGGATGTAGTACCCTGTGTTGGAAATAAGGTGAGGCTATTGGCTCTCTGAGATGCTACGAGGGGATGTCGTACCCTATGTTGGCAATAAGAAATGCAACCAGGGGATGTAGTACCCTGAATTGACTCAGGTATTGATTCCCTGTAATGGAACTAAAATTAACATGATTACATGTATATTGGAAGAAAATCAAGGATTTGAGAACTTCACTTGGTAGTTTTCGTCTTTTCACGAACTGTTTCCTAAAATTGTTCTGTTCATGTACTGAACAAAGAAAGATTCGTTAGTTTTAAAATGGTGGTAAACTTGTGGCCTTGATTTCTTGGGAGACTTGACCTTGAGTCCACTACACTTGATAGAAAAACTGACTATGTTGATGGTCGTACAAATTGCCGGGAGATTCTGCCTTTAATTTCTGAAGACCTTCTTTCTCAACATCAACACCTGACTATTTTGTGCCTATCACCATGTGTGTTTATGGTGCAAACAACCTTGCTCCCAATACAACTTTTGACTGAGTAACTTTTGTGGAACCTTGAAACATTGTTCAGTCCTTCAAGCGTTTTGCAGCCAAGGAAAATCACATATGGCTTTATGGCTTTGCCCATATGGTTTGTGCCGAGCAATCTTTGCTTTATATAATGGGGAAACTGTAATCAATTTTGCAGCCTTTTCTTTGCTTTGCTTTGACAAAATTAGACTGGAAGATACTCAAAAAGATAGTACAAAAGAAAACAAGAAGGTGAACTAATAGGTATTAAAACTTAATCAAGAAGCGTCCTTTCAGGGGAAAGAAAAAAATAAAAAGGACTTATCTAGAGGAATATGCTGACTTCAATGAACATGACATGCACTTTGGACTGGATGACCGATCTGTCAGAACCGTCTAATTCTCAAAATCTGTTGTAAACTTCACTTTGAAACTGAGTTCTTTTTCTTAACCATGATTGTGTCGGGGTATATGAAAACCTAAATCGATCAATGATGACCTTTGTGGGTTTTCATTTCGTGACCTCTCTCATTTGTCTTTCTCTCAACTCGCCATTGCCTTATAGTGCCTGTGAGGGTTTTCACTAATAAGGCTCTCTCATTTATTTTTCTCTCTTTACAATGGTTGAGGCATCATCCATAGTATACTGACTTAGCATTCTCGAAAGTTGATCAGAAGGTCTTAGCCGGGAAAGGTAAAAAGAGCTATTCAACTGAATTACAACTTTTGGGACCATTTTGATGGGACAACCATAAAAAATAAAAATAAATCATGCCCCAGTTTCTTTGAATATTGATGAAATGTGGATTTTTATTTTGGTGTGACCGAATCCCGGAGTGAGGTTGCCTACGTATCCTTTCGGAATCAGGTCGGACATAGTTCAATTAACATGAACCTGTTTTGATGATGATTTTTTTGTTTTTGATTTTTCTTTCTTCTTTTTTTTTTATTTTTTTTTCTTTTTTCTTTTTTATTAAGTACATTGGTTCCAAAAGAGGGGAAAACAAGGAAATATAAACAAGGCTTCAAAGGGCTAACTAGGGTTGACCAGTGTTTGGGTAGCGAGAATGATAGCCTTTCGTCATCCCAACCTGAGAATGCTAAATAAAAAAAATGCCCCAACAGAGTCATGTCAGACATAGTATCTCTTGACCGCATCTGCACTGACGGATATATTTGTTACCTTTCCTTCTATATCTTCCAAGTGTAGATCTCCTTTTGACAATACTTTTTTGAGGAGGTAAGGACCTTGCCAATTCAAGGCGAACTTTCATTTTGCTTCTTCTTGGTGTGGAAAGATACGTTTCAAAACAAGTTGTCCTACATCAAATTTTCTTGGGTGCACTTTCTTATTGTGAGCGTGTGCTATTCTTTGTTTGTATAACTGGCCAAAACAAACTGCCGCCAAACGCTTTTCATCGATTAAACTCAGATGTTCCAATCAGGACTTGACCCCGTCAATGTCCTCGATCCCTGCTTCAACAATGATTCGAAGAGTGGGAATATCAAATTTAGTATGTATGACCGCTTTAGTTCCATAAAACCAACAAGTAGGGCGTTGCGCCAACTGATGTACGGACAGTTGTCCGGTATCCCAAAAGAGCAAAAGGCGGTTTTTCGTGACATTGTCTAGAACTTTGGACCATCTTCCTAAGAATCTTCTTGATGTTCTTATTCACAGCTTCAACATCTCCATTAGCTTTGGGTCGGTAAGGAGTAGAATTTCAATGCTTAATTCGAAATTGTTCACATACCTCCTTCATCATATGATTTTTGGAATACCGAAACAACAAATAATGCTAGAGTGAACAAAGTTTACTACTGCTTTCTTGGTAATTGCTTTCAATGTAATAGCCTCATCCTCATAATACTCGATTTCTTGATTCATTATTTCAAGATTAGACGATTTTTTAAGATCTGGGCATGAATTCCGCGTGCATGTCATGTTTTTAAAGCCAACATTAAAGAAACTGAAAATGATAAGAAATTAACAAAAATTAGGGAAATGAAAAGACAGAATTTTACTATGAAACTGGAACTTCATTTCATTGAATTTGAAAGGATAGAAGGGTTAACATCAAAGAAAAGTAATTAAACTAAAATATCTGGATTACAACCCTTAAAATAATCCAAATATAAAAAAATAGCAAAACAGACTACCAAGACTCCTTCCTGATGGATTCCTGGATAGCAGTGATTTTGCGTTCGCAGGAAATAGGCAAGACCCTTGTCAGAATCTTCTCAACCCTGTCCTCTTCAAGAATGACTCTTCCAAGAGATTTCAGTTCATTAGTTAAGGTTGTGAACCTTGTGTACATCTCTTGGATAAGTCTCTCCTTCTTTCATAGTGAAGTTTTCATACTGAGAGTATAGTAGAGTACCTCTTGACCTTTTTACCTGAGGTGTTCCTTCATTGGATACTTTCAAGGTATCCAAGATCTCTTTGGCACTGGTGCAGCTTTGGATTCTGCTGTACTCGTCTGGACCTAGTCCACACACTAGCCACATTTTGGCCTTTGCATTCTTCTCCCATTTCTTCAGATCCTCAGCAGTGCATTCAGCTCTAGTCTTTGGTACATCTATACCTTCAGAAGTATTCATCATGGTAGCTAGAGGACCATCAGTGACATTGTCCCAGAGTTCATAGTCTTCTCCAATCAGGTGGTCCTTCATCCTGTCTTTCCACCAAGAGTAATACTGGCCATTGAAGAGTGGTGGCCTTGCAGTTGATTGACCTTCACAGTTTCCAGGTGGTGCACTCATCTTGAAATTCTCCAAGGTGTCAGTCTTTTAAGGATAACCTGCTCTGATACCAATTGATGTTTTAGATGTCAATACCACACAAGAAGATAGGTTAATTTGTGTGGTACCCAATTTTCGAGTGTTGTCTCTCTAGAAGAACCTGGTTCTTTTTGGTGTTTCAACTTCTACTATTGCGGAATAATACAAGCAGTAAAGTAAAAATACAGAGATTTTTACGTGGAAAACACCTGGCTCAAAAGGTGAAAAAACCACGACCTACTCCTCAGTAGGATTTGCTCAAACTCTTCACTAAAACTCTGAGCCAAACGGACTTACAAAATAAACTCTTTTTGTAATCCTAGGACTAACTTTAATCCCTTCGTAGTAAATAGCCTCTAGTTAATTTCTACAAGCTTCAAGTTAACTCTAACTTGAACAATGCGTACCTATTATAATTGCTTCTATGAAAGCTGAAAAGATACAATATTAAATCTCCTACTACAACCAACTAGACTCAATGACAAACAGATGGAACTGGTTCTTCTAGCTGGTCTGTAGCCTTTGTATCGCACAATAATTCTGCTTGCAAAATATATGGGAATTTTTCTTTCAGATCTTGATTCACTTCTGCACTTGTGCGTTCTTGATTCAATCAAGAATACTTCAATTATTTATAAAGTCATTTGTTGAGTTTGTCATTCAGTTCTGGTACAACTCTACCTGGGAGAACGAGTTCGTATTAAACTCAACTTCCTTCCTTCGTTACTGTCCTTCTCTTATCAATTTGCAACCTTTTCACATTATAAGTCACTCTCCTTGTTCATTGATATTTCACAATCGCATTCATCTCCTATGCATATAAGGTTTGTGTGCCAACGTGTCAGGTCAAGTATGTGTGCTGTGATTGACCTGGTTCAACTGGTCAGACATTTGTCAATCTTCAAAACTATGGAGTGACTTGGGTCAACAAATTCCCCCTTTTTTATGATGACAAACCCTGTGCTTCTTCCTGTATACAAGTCAAAACACTTTGTATATTTTTTAAGCATTTATCATAGAGAACCCAGGTTCATTAGGTTATAAATATCACTTGAAATATAAAAGCACTTTTCTTCCCCCTTTTGGCATCATCAAAAAGTTTGCAGAATGATAAACTCACCAGTGTTGTTAACAATTACTCATGGCCATTGAGGCAACTGCAGGTGCAAACATGATTAATCATCATAAGTAACTGAGGTGAGACTAAAATGCATAGTTTAATATGTAATATACCTTACATTTTGAGGTGCGTTAATGATAAAAATACATTTTTTATGTTCTTAATGGAGTTTATTTCATGTGTAGGTGAATTGGAGATGGAAACAGAGCTAAATGGATGCAAATACGTCGAAAATACGCAAAAGGAGACACCCGGGCGACAACCGGGCGTTTGCCCCCTAAATCCTGACCCTACCTGGCGTTAGGGGGGCGTTTACCCCATAAGACCAGGCAGCCCCTGGCGTTAGGGGGGCGTTAGGGCCCAAATTCCAGGCCAGCCCTGGCCTTAGGGGTGTGTTAGAGCCCAAACGCCCGGGATCCCCAAGTTCGGCCAAATCCGAGTTTTGACGAGTTTAAGTGTTTCCTGGTTGAAATAGAAGTCTACTACACGGTTAGAGTTCGCCCTAAACATATAAATAGACACCAAACAACACAACTTAAAGATATTAGAAGAGGACGGAGAAGATTCGGAAGGATTTCGAAGGATTCAAAAAGAAAACATCATAGAAGTGACAAACATTAATTTCTACATCTAGTATTCATTACTTTGTATTTCTATTATGCAATTTCTTTTAGTTTTGATTCTCAATAACATGAGTAGATAAATTCTTTAGTCAAGGGTTTTGGTAGAACCCGTTGGGGATGAATTCATGGTGATATTAATATATTTTGGTTGATTAATCTCTTTTTGTTTAACTACGTTCTTATTGTAGTTGATTGAAAGAGCTCTCGATTAACTCTTCCTATTTATTATGTATCTACTTGAGAGAGAGTGCATATTTAGGTAATTTCTTCAACAACACCACTCCCGAAGTATAGACGAAGGTCATAACCGAGGGTTTATAGGTTAGATTAGAGATAACGATACCTCGGGTGCAATCTAAAGTGAACTGTATTGCGATCTAGCTAGCGTAACTTGAGAGAGTGCGTTTAGTAAATTATCATAATTACTTGAGAGAGATTTATGATAGTCAGAGCGTTCATGATTGACAGAGATAGGCAATTAAACTATAAGACATATCCAAGGAACAATTCACCAACGGGGGAAACCATAACCTTAGACCCTTTATTATCATTGTTACATTAAATTGTT
>ML310561.1:0-40916 GCA_005239505.1 Nicotiana paniculata
TGAGAGTTTAGGCATTTAGCCTTTTAAAGTAGCCTAATAGTTGAAGAAGTCAACTGAGAGTATGACTTATTGGTAAATGACCTCGGAATGCGGATTTTATGGCTCTAATAGCTTCGTTAGGTGATTTGGGACTTAGGAGTGTGTTCGGAATGTTTTTGTGATGTCCGGTGTAGAATTAGGCTTGAATTGGCGAAAGTTAGTTTTTGGCGATTTCTGGTCGGCAGTGGAAAATAGGCTATCGGGGTCGGAATGGAATTCCGGAAGTTGGAACAGGCTCGTAATTTCATTTTGGTTATGTATGCAAAATTTTTCAGGTCAATCGGAGGTGTGTTGGTTGGTTTCGGCGTAGTTGGCAAATTTTAGAAGTTTCAAAGTTCTTAGACTTGAATTTGATGTAAATTTGGTTTTTTCGTGTTGTTTTTGGTGTTCCGAAGGCTCGACTAAGTTTGAATGAGGTTATGGGATATGTTGGTATGTTTGGTTGAGGTCCCAAGGGCCTCGGGTGTGTTTCGGATGGTTAACGGACCAACTTTGGCTTAAAAATCTGGGCAGATTGTTGCTGGTGTAAAGTTCTGGTTCTCTTCTACGCGGTCGCGTGAGGATGTTTGCGATCGCGTAGGGTTAATTGGTGAGGTAGGATTTTTGTTAATCGTGATCGCATGGAATGGTTTGCGATCACGTGGGTTTAAGTCTTGATGAATCGCGATCGTGTGAGGTTGTCTGCAATCACGTAAGGTAAATTGATGGGGCAGTAAGTTTGTTCTTCGCATACGCGTGCCGAAGTTTGCGATCGCAATGAAGGAATTTGTTTTGCTGGACAGAATGTTTTAAAAGGCTAGGATGCGAAATTGGTTCTCATTTCTTCCATAGTTGCATGCGAATTTAAGAGCTTTTGAGAGGGGATTGAAGGGAAATCAAGGGAAATCGTTTGGAGGTAAGAATTTCAACTTCATAACACATTTCTATGTCAATTCTTAAGTGATTTAAGCCACAAAAATTCTGGAAATTTAGCTAAGTAGGGGAAGAAGGGTCCATGAGAATCTATTTTTCTTTTGAGGTTTTGGAATGGCAATTGTGGTCCGATTTTGATGTTCTTGGTATGTATAGAATCGTGAGAGGACGAGGGTTTTAATGATGTAAAAAATTTCAGATTCCGAGATGTGGACCCGAGGCTCGGGTTTGGCCGAATTTCGAGATTTTGTTTAAATTTGATGGTTTCGATTGGGTTGTGTTCCATGAGTATATTTTGATGATGTTAACTGGTTTTTGGCTAGATTCGGAGCAATCGGGAGCCAATTTAAGGGGCAAAGGCATAGCGGACTAGTGTCGCGGCCCGGTAAAGGTAAGTAATGGTTATAAATTTTGTCCTGAGGATATGAAACCCCGGACTTCGTATTTCTCACTGTCTTAGAATGGCGCACATGTCGGATGACGAGTATGTGGCGCCCACTGATTTTTGTATTGGACTTGGTCCTCTCCACGGCAACTATTGAGTTGCACATTTTACTCTAAACCTTATGTTAATTATGTTCTAAAAGAATTGTGTAATATTTGGGCTATGAGCCATGTTTGGGGCCTAGTGCCGATCTGTTTTAACCCCGTGGGGGCTACTTTACTAATATTCTCACTACTCGAAACTATGATTTTACACTGAGTCTTCTTGTGAAATTGTTGACACTCATATTTGATGATATTACTTTTTCTTGAAAGGAAATACTATTTTCGGGTCGAGAACCTCGTTTTACTTACGGCCCGAGTGGCATGTTGAGAGTGTCTGACTGAGTGCGGCCGAAGTCCAATGTTGTGAGGATATTTATGATATCAGACAGGCCGAGAGCCTGAAATCGATTGATGCCATGATTTGGCTGTTTATTTAGCGCTTGGGCTGAAGGAGCCCCTCCGAAGACGGAGTATGTACACACCCCCAGTGAGCGCAGGTACTTACTGTGCGAGTGCCGAGTGACGAGTGATTGGGGAGGTATGAGTGACCGTGAGGTGCTGAGTGATTGATTATGAGTGACTGTGAGGTGCTGAGTGACTGATTTGAGTGACTGTGAGGCATGCCCGAGGGGCTGATTATGATACATGTTTTTCCCAAGAGGCTACTGATGATTCCGCTACTTTCATTCTGAGCTTATGTAATATGTTTTTCCCGAGGGGCCTCTATATGATTCATTTCATTTTTATGCTAGACCTTTCGGTTGAAGTAGTTGAAAGATATATATATCGTTAAAGGGTTTTCGGAAGTTGATTTTTAAGGCATGACGATTTCATACATCTATGTTATACTATTTGAAAGTAAGGTTGTGCCTTCTGTGATTTGATGACATTGATTTTATATGGTTCTTGCTGCTCAGACCTGATTTATTTTCATTACTACTGAGTTGGTGTACTCACATTACTCCCTGCACCTCTGTGTGTAGATTCAGGAGCAGACCTCAAGCATTAGCCTTTATCGTCCGCAGTGGAGCCGGATTGCGGGATATAGAGGTAGTTGTCCAGCGTCCGCAGCATTTTTTTTCCCTTCCTGTGTATTTAACTTTGACTCGGAGATTTGTATTATAATATTTTATTTTGGATTATTTCACTAAATGCTCATGACACGTTGGCTCCGGGTTTTAGGGATGTCAGTACTGTATATAACATTTGCCTATTATATTAAGAACTTTCTGTATATTGTTATGAATTGCTTGAAACTTAAATGGGATTTTCAAAAAAAGAAATGTGAAAACGCGGTAGTCGGCTAGCCTAGTTCCATGATAGGCTCCATCACGGCCGGTTAGTATTTGGGGTCGTGAAAATCCGTGGGATTAGCTGAGATTTATATCCGGGAGATCGTTCGTCCTCATGGTGCGACGGGATCTATAATTTCGGACCGGGATACGCAGTTTACCTCGCGCTTCTGGAGAGCAGTTCAGCGAGAGTTGGGCATACGGGTTGAGTTGAGCACAGCCTTTCATCCCCAGACGGATGGGCAGTCCGAGCGGATTATTCAGATATTGGAGGATATGATCCGAGCTTGTGTTATTGACTTTGGAGGTTCATGGGATTAGTTCTTGCCTTTAGCAGAGTTTGCCTGCAACAACAGCTACCAGTCGAGTATCCAGATGGCTCCTTTTGAGGCTTTATATGGTAGGCGGCATCGATCTCCGGTTGGATGGTTTGAGCCGGGAGAGGCTCGGTTGTTAGGTGCAGATTTGGTTCAGGAGGCCTTCGACAAGGTCAGGATCATTCGGGATAGGCTTCGTAAAGCTCAGTCCAGGCAAAAGAGTTATGCAAATCGCAAGGTTCGAGATGTGGCTTTCATGGTTGGTGAGCGAGTATTGCTCCGAGTGTCGCCTACGAAGGGCGTGATGAGATTTGGGAAGAAGGGCAAGCTTAGACCTAGGTTCATTGGTCCGTTTGAGATTCTTGATCGAGTGGGAGAGGTGGCTTATAGACTTGCCTTGCCACTTAGTTTGTCAACCGTGCACCCGGTGTTTCATGTATCTATGCTCCGGAGGTATATTGCAGATCCATCTCATGTTCTTGACTTAGGTGTTGTCCAGTTGGACAAGGACTTATCTTATGCGGAGGAGCCGGTACCTATTCTAGACCACCAGGTTCGTCAGTTGAGATCCAAGAGTTTCCCTTCTGTTTGTGTTCAGTGGAGAGGTAAGCCTCCTGAGGCATCTACCTCGGAGTCCGAGTTCGATATGCGGAGCCGTTACCCTCATTTATTCCCCGACTCAGGTACTTCCTTCTTCTGTCCGTTCAAGGACGAACGGTTGTTTTAGAGGTGGAGAATGTGAAGACCCAAAGGGTTATCACCTACTTTCTTACCCATTCCGTGCTCCCGAGGCCTTGAAAACCTCATCAGTAGTTTCCTGAATTTGTGTGCGCAATCCGGGTGCGTAGCCTGACAGCTTAAATATGAAATTCTGAAGAAACAAAATGCTAAAAATTTGATATTAAAATGAGTAAATTTGACTCCGGTCAACATTTTAGGTAAACGGACCCGGACCCGTGATTTGACGATCCCCGAGGGTCCTTAGGAAAACATGGGACTTGGGCGTATGCCCGGAATCGAATTCCGAGGTCCCTAGCCCGAGAAATGAATTTTTGAGTAAAATTGTTTTCTGAAATTTATAAAGAAAAGTGAAATGAAAATTGGTTATAATGTGTTGGTATCGGGCCCGTATTTTGGTTCCAGCACCCGGTACAGGTCTTATATGTGGTTTAATATATTTTTGTGAAGTTTGGTTGAAATTGGACGTCGTTTGACGTGTTTCGGACTTAAAACTCTAAATTTGAAAGTTTATGAAGTTTGAAGGAAAACTAGTGATTTTGATGTTTGATTCATTGTTTTTGATGTTATTTTGGTGGTTTCATTACTCGAATAAGTCCTTAGGATGATTTTGAGGTCGTGTGTTCATTGGGTTTGAGGTTCCGAGGGCTCGGGTGAGTTTCGGGTAGGTCCGGGAGGTCTTTAGGCTTACAATATAGTTGTTGGAGGTCATAAAACTCAGATCCCCGAACTTACCACTCTGGTCCACTGTCCTTTTTCGCGGACCGCGCTGAGGGCTTCGCGGCCGCGGTCGATTTTTCGTGGTCCACGGTGGAGGAGCTGGGCCACTGGTCCGACTTCGGAGACCTATATCTTTTGATCTACAAGGAATTTTGAGATGATTCAAAAATCAAAGTTGTATCCCTTTGTGTCTAGTTTCCAGAAAGGTAAAGACATCGTAATTGGGAAATCTTTAGAGAAAGTTATGGCCAAAATACTAAAGCAATTCTGCAGTCATTTTTCTTGATTTTCTTCAGCTTTTCTTGGCCTTTGCTAGCGCGGCCACAGTCCATTTTTCGTGGTCCGCAGCGGGGTACCTGAGGGGGGTACAAATGGACGAGAATTTCAGTTATTTTCATTTTTCAAAGCCCTAAAAACATAAAAGACCATTTTCTGAACAC
The DNA here is from genome assembly GCA_005239505.1 of Nicotiana paniculata. NCBI lineage: Eukaryota > Viridiplantae > Streptophyta > Magnoliopsida > Solanales > Solanaceae > Nicotiana > Nicotiana paniculata. The sequence goes on from ML310561.1 coordinate 4,948, forward strand.
TCTTTCTTCTGCAAAACATTAGTAAGTGATTTCTAACTCATTTTCTTTACTCCTTAACTTCTTTTTACAAGATTTCACCCTGGAATCTAAGCCTAAAACATGCAATTTAGAGTAGAAAATTGGGAATTTGGGTAAAGTTAGGCCCTTTTGAATTTTCTTGATTTAGACCTCGTTTTGGGGTCGAATTTGAAAACAAATTATATATTCGGGCCCGTGGGTGAATGGGTGACATGGTTTTGGTCCGAGTCTCATGTTTGGACCAAGCGGGCCCGGGGTCACATTTTGTTATTTTGGAAGAATGCATGGAAATGGGTAATTAGGCTATGTAATAGAATTATTGAATCCTTATTGATATACTTAAGTTAATTATGTCTACATAATACCATTCTGGAGTTGAATTCTAAAAGAAAGGCGGTGTTAGAGGGTTGATTACTATATTTTGGACCCGAGGTAAGTGTTTGGTCTAACCTTAGCTTGAGGGAATAGGAGTTGAGTCTTATTTTCTACTTGCTAATTGTCGAGTACGATGTATAGGCATGGTGACGAGTATCTATAAATTGGTGTCGAGCATGACCGTGAGTCTTTATATTGCGAATATTCTGATTTTGTCGTAACTTCCATGCTTAATTGATGATTTCTATATGTTGTAAAGAGCATGTGAAGCGAATTGTGATCTTTAAACTTCGAGGAGCATTGGCTCGATTTGTAACACGAACGGTGAAGATATATGAGATAATTGAATCCTTTGGAGCATTGCTCAAGTGATAGAGTAAATTATGAAACGAAAGTGAAATAAAGAGAAAGAGTTATTAAAATATACCTTTGTCGGGTCATTGTTACTTTAGTGATTATCTCCCTTGCTGGGATGTTGAGATTATTGTTATTGTTCCCTTGTCGGGATTTAATTGTTTAATTGATGTTCCCTTGCCGGGATTTCTATTTCTATTCTGTTTACTCCCTTGCCCTTGTTTGTAATTGTTGTTTGGATGAGGAAGAGTGTTAAAGCACGAAGGGTGATGTCGTGCACTGTTTGCTATTGTGAGGAAGAGTGATAAAGCACGAAGGGTGATACCGTGAACTGTATGTTGAGATTACTGGTATTGTTCCCTTGCCGGGATTTAATTATTTAATTGATGTTCCCTTGCCGGGATTCCTATTTCTATTTTGTTTTCTCCCTTGCCCTTTATTTGTGATTGTTGTTTGGGTGAGGAAGAGTGTTAAAGCACGAAGGGTGATGCCGTGCATTGTTTGATATTGTGAGGAAAAAGTGTAAAGCACGAAGGGTAATGTCGTGCCATACGATGTACAATTCCGTACAGATATTCATTGATTATACTGTGAGGAAAGAGAGTAAAAGCACGAAGGGTGATGTCATGCCATGATTTACATTGATTACATTATACATTGCATAGTGAGGACGAGAGTAAAAGCACGAAGGGTGATGTCGCGCCATGATTTACATTGATTACATTATACATTGCATAGTGAGGACGAGAGTAAAAGCACAAAGAGTGATGCCGTGCCATGATTTACATTTATTACATTATACATTGCATAGTGAGAAGAGAGTAAAAGCACGAAGGGTGATGTCGTGCCATGATTTACATTGATTACATTATACATTGCATAGTAAGGACGAGAGTAAAAGCACGAAGGGTGATGCCGTGAAAGTTTGTGATTTCTGATCCTTATTGATATTTTGGCCTTGTTGTTCCTTTCTTTATATGAGATTTCTTATATGAAATTGTTATCTCCCCACAACGTGTTCCCCTTCCTTTATTGATTGATTACTTCCTATATTTCTTTTCCTTTGTGTATATATATATATATATATATATATTCAAACTGCACAGGTTTACTTGGTAGTCCGGTCCTAGCCTCGTCACTACTTCGTCGAGGTTAGTCTAGGCACTTACTCAGCACATGGGGTCGGTTGTACTGATACTACACTCTGTGCTCTTTTGCACGGATCCATGTCTTGGACAGCAGCAGTAGTGCAGGAGCAGGCCTTCAATCCAGCGAGATACCGAGGTAACCCTACAAGCATCTGCAGGCTCGGCGTCTCCTCTATTTATTATTTCAGTCTGCTATCTCATTGTACTCGAGACAAACATTTGTGTTTTCTTTCAGACGATTGTATTTAGTACTCTTAGTAGTTCGTGAGTATTGTGACACCAGTCTTGGGTAGAGGCTTATGTTGAATTTTCCGCATATCTATTCAGTTTTTTTTTCTATGATTTATGACTTCCGCTTTATTATTAAATTCCATTGTTTGCATGTGATTGCTGATAATTGTTAAATGAGGTAACGTGTTAATGAAAAAGGTAATTAAGGTTTGGCTTGCCTAGATTCCACTAGTAGGCGCCATCATGACTCCCGAGGGTGGGAAATCCGGGTCGTGACACGGATCCTAGCCCAAGTACTGATCGAATCAAAATTCAACGATCATAACTCAACCCAATGTCCTAGCGCACGCGCCACCTCAATATCAATACCACTCAGCCCAATAAGGGGGCCTAATGTACGTGTCTCCTCAAAATCAATATCAACACGTTTTTCAATCATTAATCTGCTCAACACTCAATATACCAACATCTCACAGTATCAGAAGTCAACACAGGGCACAAATTATATCTACGTGCCATAAATCCACTCAAACCTGTAATACTCAAGTAAGGAAATCAACATGTGAGATAATAGGTAAGAAATATACATAAATGGTGAAATAACACGCGAATATAATATCATGGCTGAAAGGTATGACTAAAATCCAAGAAACGAATCAATACAGCAAAGTAGCCCAAACATGTATCAAATGGATAAGCATAAAGCATAAGGCCTAAACATGATTTCTAGCATGAATAATAGTCCAATTAGTCATACAAGTAAAGAAAACATGGCAGAACAAGGTACATAATAGCCTAAGGTCTATCCGGATTATGAATAACCATAGTGTACGCAAACACGCTCATCGCCACGTACGTTTATCACCCCCAACACATAGTACGCATCAAAATCTACGGGGGGAAAATACCCTCAAGACAAGCCTAGGCAATATACTAACCCCAAAACCCGAGAACCAATACTCCAAAAAGCCCTTGTCTCTCGAACACGAAGGCTTACCCCCAGTCGGCTCCCAGCTAGGCTCTCCACTATGAGAACATGAGCCCTTCACTCGCCAATGAGGATACCAATGGCTCCAACTCTTCACGAACATGACACCCTGTTTATGAATGTAAGGGACAAACTTAGCTTCCCAAAAAGACTTTTCGCGATCGCGAGACCTGCTACTCGATAGAAAAGTACACCAGAGACCAGCAAATCTCCAGCATCTTAACCAAGATCAAAACAATCTAACATCCATCTGAACACTCCTAAGCCCATCAGGACCCTTCCAAACATACCAACCGATACTCGAGGAAGCCCTTAGTCACAGAAAGGCTAAGTGAAGCTGAAACCGGGTAAATCCTAAGATAATAAAGATGCTCGAGGAATTGATGAAAAGGGTAGAAATGGGAGAAAAGATAATCGAAGCTAACGACAAAAAAGTGAAAACCTATAATTCCAGGGTCGATCAAATCCCAGGAGCATCACCGATACTGAAAGGCTTGGATTCCAAGAAAAGTTCATCCAAAATCCTTTCCCTCCGAGCGCAGCTCCAAAGCCGATCCCTAAAAAGTTCCCTATGCCCAAAATCCCAAAGTATAATGGAACAACTGATCCAAATGAACATGTGACCTCCTACACATGCACCATCAAGGGAAACGGCTTGGAGCATGATGAAATCTAACCCATCCTACTGAAAAAGTTTAGAGAGACCTTGTCAAAAGGAGCTATAATATGGTATCATAACTTACCCCCTAATTTTATTGACTCGTTTGTTATGCTTGCAGATGCCTCTGTAAAAGCACACGTCGGGGCCATCAAGGTCGAGACTTGGAAGTCAGACCTTTTCAAGGTAAAGCAAAGAGATGACGAGATACTCAGGGAATTAGTGTCAAGGTTTCAAATAGAACGAATGGATCTGCCTCCGGTAGTAGACGATTGGGTCGTTCTGGCATTTACCCAAGAACTCAATCCCTAAAGCCCATTGGCTTCACAACAGTTGGAGAAAAATTTGATAGAATACCCGCCGGTAACTTGGGCCGACATCCATAACAGGTACCAATCAAAAATCAGGGTCAAAGACGATCAGCTCGGGGCCCCTTCCAGATCTGTTTACCCTGTCAGGGCTAGTGACAAATCCAAGAGTTGTCGATCACGAAACAAGATCGAACAAAGATAGATATCAGCCATACAATGGACATCGAAGGAGTAGTGGGTCCGGATACAACCCTGCGAGGAGTGAAAGAAAGAGTGATCGAGGTCATAATAATTGGTGACTCATGAGCAAAAACGATTTTGACAGACCCATTGGGTCTAAGGAAGTACCAAGGTTATCATAGTACAACTTCAACGTTGATGATGTTGGCATCGTATCAGTCATCGGACGCATCAAAGATACTAAGTGGCCTCGACTATTGCAGTCTGATCCTACCCAAAGGGACCCCAATCTAATATGTAAATACCATGGCACTCACTGCCACAAAATCGAAGACTGTCGACAACTGAGAAAAGAAGTAGCCCGGTTATTCAACAACGGGCACCTCCGAGAATTTCTGAGTGATCGAGCCAAAAATCACTTCAGGAATAGGGACGCCAACAAGCAGATCAAGCAACAAGAACCTCAGCACGTCATAAACATGATCATTGGTGGACTTGACGTCCCCCAAGGACCGATGTTAAAACGCACCAAAGTATCCATTACAAGGGAAAAACGGACTCGAGATTATATACCAGAGGGAATCATATCTTTCAACGGCGAGTATGTTGAAGGCATCATGCAACCACACATTCATGCACTGGTAATATTTGTACTCGTAAATAAGTCTCGAGTTAAGCGTGTGTTAATTGATTCAGGTAGCTCGGTCAATATCATCAAATCGAGGGTCGTGGAACAGTTGGGTATGAAAGACCCAACTAGTGCCTGTAGTCCAAGTCTTAAACGAATTCAACATGGCGTGCGAGACCACTAAAAGGGAGATAACCTTACCGGTAAACACCGCCGGAACCATTCAGGAAAAAAAGTTCTACGTGATCGAAGGAGATTTGAGATACAATGCTTTATTTGGGAGGCCATGGATTAACAACATGAGGGCAGTACCCTCAACGCTACATCAAGAATTGAAATATCCTACATCGGGAAGGATCAAAAAAGTTTACGGGGAGCAACTGACCGCAAAGGAAATGTTCGTGGTCGATGAGGTGATCCCGATATTAGCACTCTAAGCATCAAAGGACCCGAGTTCTATCACCAAGGGAGATACCAAATAGCAATCACCAACGCCGACCCCGACCAAACTAGAAAAGTAGGAGATAGGCGAAGATGACGACTACGGAGTCCGTAGGTCTTCCATAGACCCTGACAATTTCAACGCCACCAAATCAACGGTTAAGGAGCTAGAGCAAGTCAAGTTAATCGAGCACCTACCCAACCGGAAGGTAAAACTGGGCACGGGGCTAATCCCAGGGTCAGGAAAAAACTCATTGAATTCCTTATAGCTAACATAGATTGCTTCGCTTGGTCCCATCTTGACATGATAGGGCTCCTGCCGGAAGTAACTACTCACAAGCTAAGCTTGGATCTGAAGTTTCACCCGGTTAAATAGAAGAGGATGCCTTAGTTCGAAGTCAAGCATGCATTCATCAAAGACGAGGTATCCAAACTTCTTAAAATAGTCTCCATTCGGGAAGTTAAATACCAAGATTGGTAAGCGAATGTAGTGATAGTGCCTAAAAAAGGAAATAAATTGAGAATGTGTGTAGACTATAAAGATTTGAACAAGGCATGCCCTAAACACTATTTTCCTTTGCCTAACATCGATAGCATGATTGATGCGAATGCTGGCCATAAGATACTCAACTTTGTCGACACCTACTCCGGGTACAACCAGATCTGGATGGACCCGGGCAACCAAAAAGAGACTTCTTTCATCACTAAATATGGAACCTATTGTTATAAGCAATGTCATTCGGACTAAGAAAATGCTGGTGCCACTTACCAATGCTTAGTCAACCGGATGTTCGAAGAGAAAATAGGAAAATCAATGGAGGTTTACATTGACGACATGTCAGTTAAGTGATAAATGGTGAAAAATGCATGTTTTGAGTGTGTTTATGTATTATTTCTTGTGTGAGTTGTGGAAGTTCACACCGCTTTTGAAGTGAAAATATGCTCATTGCGTGTTTATTATGTGTAGGAACAAACTTGCACGAAAAAGGATCAAATAAGAGAAAAATTGGTGAAAAAAAAGCTGAAGAGAAAAGTCCCGGACAACGAAGCGAGGTTCACGTTGCCAGACCGGAGCAGAAGAAAAACAGCTTCTCCAATCTGAAATAGGAGAAGGAAAATCCGCCCCATACAAACCCTAGTCACTATAAATACATCCTAAAATGTGATTTTTAGGGGGCGGACACTACTTTGGAGGGGGAACACGACTTTGAAGATAGAGAAGACTTTATGGGGGCAAGAGCACACTTGGAGCAAGGAGAAGGATTCAACTTCACGTTTTCCTTCTTTCTTCCTCTATTTTTATTATTGGTTATGAATTCTAGTATTGTAGTTTTGCATACTATTTTATGAATAGTAATTTGTTATCCAGGGTTTTGATGGAACCTTTTGGAGGATGAATTCTTGTTATGTTTTTATATAATTGAATCGTTGGATTTCTCTACTTGTTCAACAACGTGTTTGTTGCTGTTGATTGAATGAACATCAATTGACTATGCCTATTTAGTGTATATTTCTCGAGAGGGAGTATGCATTTAGGTAGTTGTTGAATAACATCACTCCCAATGTATGTGAAAAATCAATACGGAGGGTTTAAAGGCAGGATTAGAGATAACGAAACCTTAGTGCGATCGTAGATAACGATGAATTAGTGCCAGCTACTGTAATTTGGAAGAATACATCTAGTAAAATGTGGTAGTTACTCGAGAGAGAATTACGAAACCAAAGTACTCACGATCAGCAGAGAATACTTAGGCGAAATTATAGGAGGCACAACGGGTAGGATTTCGAAAATTGGGAAAATCATAAGTTTAGACCTCTTTAATCTTGTCTCCAACCCTTATCCTTATTAATAGATAATTTTACAGCTTTTTAGATTTGTTAGTTAATTGGTTTAGAATAAAAACAATCACATTCCTTATAACTTAGAAATTGTTCGAGCTTGTCTACTTAGTGATATTAAACAACTGTAGCTAAACCTTAGTTCTCTGTGGGATTCGACTCCGGACTCTTAGACCAGCTTATATTTTGCAGCGATCGCTTATCCTTTTTAGGACTGGAGTTGGGCGTAATCAAATTTTGGCGTCGTTGCTGGGGATCGAACGGTGTAGCTATAGGTGTAGATATTGCTAGGTTGCAAGTTTGAACTTTTATTTTTGTTTTCTTGTATTTGATTTTTTATTTTTATTTTTATTTTTACTTTTTAATTTTAAAAACATGGCATCTTGGAATAATGAGAGTTTTGACATTGGTAATTCTACTTCTAATCCTCCTTATGCATATTGTGGAGGAAACCACGTATGGCAAAATTATCAAAATATTCCAGAGAGCGAGTTATGTACACCAATTCAATCTTATGTGTGGAATGTGTGTGATATTTGTGGTGGTCAAGATGGTCACTTTCATGGTTGTGCTTATATTTCTTATCCTCTGCCAACCCCTTACTACGATGGTTCTACATTTTCTAGTGAAGTTAATTGGAACAAAGAACTCAGGGAAGCTTACCTGAAGGAGATCAAAGATATGTTAAAGTGACTCATGGAACGAAGTAATGAGAAACAACTGTAGATACAAAGGCTAGGGGATACTATCCAAAGGCAAGAGGCAATTATTCTTAAAGTGGAGGCACAAGTGAGTCAATTGGTTGAAGCATTTAATGCTCAACCAGCTGATATTATGCATAGTAGCCAAAAAGAGCATGTATTAGATGCAGAAATTGAGGTGCTAAGGGAGGAGGTCGGAGTAGAACACCAACAATCAATCGAACTAGATTTTGAGGATGTCGATGTTGTAGAAGAGATACTAGATTCAACCAAGGACATTGATGATACATATTTAGCTGACTCTAGTGTCATGGGAGTTGAGGATGTTGACAGTCCCAATGTTCATGTAGTTGAGTGCATTCGTCCATACTCCAAGCATTTTTGCGCATTGTGTTTGGATGATGATATGGAAATAGAGTCATCCAAGCCAATTGAGGAGTCAAGTAATGAGGAACAAGGTGCCTATATTTTGAATTCTTCTTGCTAGAAAGTCAGAATTACATACCTCATGCAAGGCTAAGAAGTGCAGAATACTACATTATTTTTCTTGGGGCAATTAGATTTATTCTACCACCCTTGGAGCATAGTAGAAAACTTGAAGCAAAACTTGAGGTTCAATTCATAAGCTCGAGGTGGAGGCAAAAAGTGATTCGCGTCGTGCAGCGACGTTAAATCAAGCGCCTGTTGGGAGGCAACCCAGCTTTACTACTTTCTTTTGTTTTTATTTTTTATATTTTTTTATTATTGTATTACTTTTGTAGTGTTGTTTTTTTATTTATCTAGGAGCATGGTAAGCAAGGCTATTGGAAGAAAGCAAAAGCAAGTGAGATGGTTAGAACTAAGTGTGGAGTGCCCGCACAATGAATCAAGTCTGGGAGAAGTCTTAGTATCCTACGAGCTGCTAATGCTTCGGCCTTTGGCCTATCATGGAGTTTCTTTTACCCTTTTATATTTATGGACGTGCATTGGGGACAATGTTATTTTAGTTGTGTTATTTTATGTGTGTTGAAAAGAAATTTATGTAGAAATAATTCCTCTTGGTTTTTCTTATGGCCACGGTTCTTTTCCAAGGGATGACTCTTTGAACTGGGTAGTAGTTTTTTTCTTGTAGGTACAATTTTCAAAAAATATTTTTGGACTTTTCCCGACGATTGACTTCCTAGACAGTTTTCTTGAGGGCTTAAAGTCCAAAGAAAAAAATAGATTTTTATTTTTTTCTTTTTGAATTGATAATGGAATGGGGAGAACTTGAGTATCTATGCTTTTTGACATATTTTATTTCTGGGGCTTAGAGGTGGAGCATTCTCACTAAGTACTTTCTTCATGTTCTTTGTAATTACATGCCTTGAAAATATGTGTGGCTTTCTTTTGACACCGAGGCTCATATTTTGACTCTTGTGATTAATTCTAGTGTGCTTAAATTTTATGATGACTGGATAGCTGTTTTAACTTGAGATTCGGGTGCGAGCTGACCTGAGTGAGTCATGTGCATTGCGTGAGGTGAGATTTTAGTGTACTTTGTGCCATCCTTTCTATCTAGAACTTGCACCGTGTGTGAGTCAAAGCGAAACGATTAAGTCTTGTAAGTTTGGGAAGTGATATAGGCTTTATTTGATTGACCATTTAGTCTATTTGCCTACCAGTGTTAATATTATCCATAGTCACCCCTTTTGAGCCTGTAAACCTTTTCTTTGGCAACCACATTACAAGATGCATCCTCTTTGTTCTTAATTAAATCTTGTTGAACCTTTACCTCCGAAAGTACTTAAGTAGCTAGAAGGGTAAAGAAAGAGAATGGGTAGCTTTTGAGTGGAATCATAGAAAGGCCGACAAGGTGTACTTGTGTATAAACAACAAAAGACACTAGCCAAAAATATCAAATTAAGGTGAGTATTAAAAAAAAACACTTTTTATATATTTGTCTGGGCTAGTGAGTATCTACATATTGATGTGCTTAATAAAGAACGACCGAAATGTCTATGGTTTCATGGCAAGATAATGAAGTGGCCATGACAAGAAGGTTCTTAAAAGTGAAATGTAGTGTATTAAAGTGCTTAGGAGCGATAGTAACTATTTTTACAAATATATCATTCTCGTCCCTTAGCCTACATTACAATCTATAAAGTCCTACTTGATCCTAGACTTTGTGAGCTTAAATTAGTAGAGACTTATACCACGGGCAAGCCTATGGTACTAACTTGGGTGGCATAAGAGTTTCCTTGTGAGAGTGAGCGAATTCTTTCAATATTTGAGTCCTTAAAATATACCTGAACTAATATTGAGTGTGTGGACTACTATGTTTGTGGTTTGTTAGTGAGGGCACATGATTTTCAAAAGATTGGTAGAGACCTTGATATTTGAGTTGGCACAAGGAGCAAGTCATAGTGTGGAATGCATTGGACTCGATGATGTTAGAATGAGTCACATGAATACATTAAATAATCTTGGCATGAGTTTAAAACTTGAGGAAATGTATGAAAAGTGCATATGCTGGGTTCTAGCCATTGATATAAGCATTCTCATAGGTGTGATGCTTGAGTATGTTTTGAAAGGTATTTCTTGCCTATGCACTTAATTTTATGTTGCTCGAGCACGAGCAAGACTTAAAGTGTGGGGTGGTGATAAATGGTGAAAAATGCATGTTTTGAGAGTGTTTATGTATTATTTCTTGTGTGAGTTGTGGAAGTTCACACCGCTTTTGAAGTGAAAATTTGCTCATTATGTGTTTCTTATATATAGGAACAAACTTGCGCGGAAAAGTATCAAATAGAAGAAAAAATGGTGAAAAAAGAGCTAAAGAGAAAAGTCCCAGACAACAAAGCGACGTTCACTTTGCTACACCGAGATCAGAGCAGAAGAAACCAGAAAAAATCCCAGATAGATAAGCGAGGTTCACTTCGCCAGACCGGGATCAGAGAAAAAAAACCCAGCTTCTCCAATCCGAAATAGGAGAAGGAAAATCCTCCCCATACAAACCCTAGTCACTATAAATACATTCTAAAACGTGATTTTGAGGGGGGAGACACTACTTTGGATGGGGGACACGATTTTGAAGAGAGAGAATACCTTAGGGAGGCAAGAACACACTTGGATCAAGGATAAGGCTTCAACTTCACGTTTTTCCCTCTTTCTTCCTCTAATTTCATTATTGGTTATGAATTCTAGTATTGTAGTTTTGCATACTATTTTATGAATAGTAATTTGTTATCTAGGGTTTTGATGGAACCCTTTGGAGGATGAATTCTTATTATGTTCTTATATTGAGCCGTTAGATTTCTCTACTTGTTCAACTACGTGTTTGTTGTTGTTGATTGAATGTCCATCAATTGGCTGTACCTATTTAGTGTGTACTGCTCGAGAGGGAGTATGCATTTAGGTAGTTGTTGAACAACATCACTCCTAACGTATGTGAGAGATCAATACAGAGGGTTTAAAGTTAGTATTAGAGATAACGAAACCTTAGTGCGATCGTAGTGAGCGGTGAATTAGTGCCAGCTAGTGTAGTTTGAGAGAATACATCTAGTAAATTATGGTAGTTGCTCGTGAGAGAATTACTACAACCAAAGTACTCACTATCTGTAAAGAATACTTAGGAGAAATTATAGGAGGCATAGCGGGGAGGATTCCGACAATTGGGGAAATCATAACTCTAGACCTTCTTAATCTTGTTTCCAACCCTTATCCTTGTTAATTGATAGTTTTACTGCTTTTTAGATTTGTTAGATAATTAGTCTAGAATAAAAAAATCACATTCTTTATAACTTAGAAATTGTTCGAGCTTGTCTACTTAATGATATTAAACAAATGTAGCTAAACCTTAGTTCTCTGTGGGATTCGATTTGGACTCTTAGACCAGATTATATTTTTGCAGTGACCGCTTATCCTTATTAGAACTAGAGTTGGGCGTGATCATTAAGTCCCTCCGAGTAGAGGACCATTTGGAACATTTGCAGGAAACCTTCAACATACTGAAGAAATACAATATGAAGCTCCCGGAGAAATGCGCATTTGGAGTTGGGTCCGAGAAGTTCCTTGGATTCATGGTGTCCAACCAGGGAATAGAGATCAATCCATCAAGGCCATAGAAGATATCACCGTGGTGGACAATGTCAAGGTCGTTCAAAGGCTAATCGGGCGCATAGACGCCCTGGGAGGGTTCATTTCAAGGTCCTCCGGTAAGAGCCATCGATTCTTCTCATTATTGAAGAAGGAGAATAACCTCTCATGGACACCAGAGTGCTAGAAAACTTTGGAAGAACAGAAACGGTACCTTTCGAGTCCACCTTTGCTTCATACTCCGAAGGTAGACGAGTAGTCGTACCTGTACTTCTTAGTCTAGGAAGAAGAAGGTAGGCATTTCCTATATATTATGTTAGCAGGACTCTAGGCGAGGTTGAAACAAGGTATCCACACCTAGAAAAATTGGCGCTCGCTTTGCTGAGCGCCTCCAGGAAGTTACGCCATATTTTCAGTGCCATCCCATATGTGTCGTGACTACTTGCCCATTGAGAAATAATGCACAAAACCGAACTCTCGAGATGATTAGCCAAATGGGCCGTGGAAATTAGCGGGTACGATATTGAATATCGACCCCGAACCGCCGTCAAGTCTCAAATTTTGGCAGACTTCGTGGCCGACTTCACGCCGGCCTTAATACCAGAGGTCGAAAAAGAATTATTATTAACCTCGAGGGACCCCTTAGGGATTTGGACCCTATTTACGGATGGTGCATCGAACGCAAATGGGTTCGAACTCGGCATCATGTTGAAGCCGTCCTCTTGAAATTTACTAACAATGAAGTCGAGTATGAGGCCATGATTGCAGGTCTAGAATCGGCTAAAAGCTTGGGGGCCAAAGTGATCGAAGCTAAATGTGATTCGCTCCTTGCGGTGAACCAAGTCAATTGGACATTCGAAGTAAAAGAGGAACGAATTCGAAGATACTTGGATATGGTGTTTTTGAGAGCGAGAAGTGCAAAAAAGCGACAGGGGCTCGCCTCGCTTCAAAAGCGAAGCGCAAAGTGAAGCGCACACTTCATTGAAGTGGAGCGCAATTCTTCAAAAACATAATGTAAACTCTGCGAAGACACAATATAAATAATCAAAAAATTCAATTTAAAAACATAAAAGTAGGTACCACCAAATCCTCCACAAAAAAGCTACTAAATTACTAGAATCAATCTCTTATTCTTCTACTCTTCTTGTTCTTCTTCAAGATTGTCAAAATCTTGAATTCCTCTATTATCTTCATATTATTCGCCATCTTCTTCCCCCTCCTCTTCCTCTTCATGATCACTTTCATCTTCATCAATTAGGGGATCGACTTGTAGTCCACACTTTTCCCTTCTTAATCGAGCTTGAACTTGAAGTATTCCCCTTTAAACCATAAGGATTCTCCCCAACTCCACTAGCATCCGCAACATCACCCCAAGTGAAATTAAAGTCGCCTTCAAATACTTCTTTATTTTCACAATTTTCGGGGAATCCGGTTAGCCACTCATTAGCCTCATCAATATTTTTCAAAAGAATTGGATCAATTAGATTGCGGTGGTTGTAGCGACGCCTCAATGATCTATTGTGTTTTATGAACATTAGATTATGGAGGCGCTTCAAGGTTAGTCGATTCCTCTTCTTTGTATGAATCTGCAAACAAGATGTGTCAACTAATTAGTAGGAATTGGGACAATTGAGATATAATTTACTTTATCTCAAAACACGAAATCATTCTTTTTATTTCTCATGTGTTAAAAAACGCTCCAGTTCCTTTCACATACGGATGAGCTACAAGTTAAACTTAAAAATTTGATGGCAAAATTCTATATATCCGGAGTCTCTGCACCATATTGGTCCCACCACTCAACTATAGAAGTGAAAAAAAATTTCAAGAGTTAATACGTATAAAAAATACATTAAAAGTTAGAGCTATAAAATATAGAAGCACTTGGTCACCTGGCGACTTCGTCTTTCTTTGTTTAATAGCCAGTCGCAGCTTAAAAAGTCCTCCAGCTGCCTTGGAAATAGAAAGCTACCTTGTGAGGTTTGGTTGTTAGTTGCCGTGGCTAAGTCATCATCGCTGACCTCAAAAATCTTACATGTTCCAACAAGTTGGCATGCTCCGTCTGAGCCGCATCTAACTCGGCCCGGAGATTCTCGACAGACCCTTCGTGCTGTTCGCTAAGAAGCTTATACATACCTCTTTTCACAACAAGCTCCCTGCCTCAACCTCGAGCTGGTTAACCTCAGCCCGGTATCGAAGAAAGCTCTCATGATGGAGTACCGAGGCCTACAAAAGGATAAAAGGAAGAAGACGTGAGAAATATTAAGAACTAAGTCAGAGGTGAAAAAGCATAATAATGCCTTACCCGATTCAACGCCTGTTGCGCTTCGTTGAACAGGCACGACACCCCTACCTCATTCATTTTTGCCTAGTCATCTTCGGTTACCACACACCGAAGGTAACTCGCTACTCATACGGGAGAAGAAAGAACCCGTGCATCCTCCGGGACGGTGATGATTATCGACATCTTACGATCGAGATCTATACTCGGAGCGGGAAACTGGTTGATTAATTTTTGGCTCAAGTTCTGCCCGCCGACCTCCAAAGACAGATCTTTTCTCGGCACCTCCAAGTCGCCCAACCCGGAGAAGTCTTCCAGAGTGGTCGAGTCCACACCTTCAAAAAAAGAACGAAGGGGATCGTCTGTACCGTGGGCCCTTTTGTTAGATCTCTCCTTCACCGTTCGGGCTTCGTTAAACATGGAGTCGATGAATGAAGACGATCCTGAAATCTTTATGACACCGGGCGAAGTGGAGCCGACATCGTGAGAGGACTCAACCCTCATCTGTACATCGACCTCCCGAGCCTAAGGAGGATCAACCTCCGTTGTTTCCCCTTTGGCTGCTGCCCGCTCTTCGAGGGAGGTTGGTTCACGGGCCGCAAAAAGATCATATTCCTTGGGCTCATCCCTGAGACGGAAGAGAGAGTCCGAGTCAGGTGATCGAGAGCTGGAGCTCTCTTTTGGCTTTCGAGCCAACCTTCTCTTTGTTTTCTTCCCCTCCAAGCTCAAGGAGCTCGGGACCTTCCTTTTTTCTTCTTCTCTCCTACTGCAGCCCCAAGCTGCCCCGAAGTGGAGGGATCAACGGACAGGTCCTCGTCCCCTATTGGAGGCCTAAGCTCAATGGTCTTAGGCAAGCATGTGAAAATAAAAGAAAGGAAATGAGAACGTGATGCTAAAAGGGGATCCTAATGTTACTTATTCGGGAAAGAGACCTTACCGTCATAGCGGGACACCCAACGACCCTTCGAGAGTTTGCACCGTGAGCGCTCGGAATAAGGCATCTGTGAGCAAATGCCCTCGATCCACTCTTTGAGCCGAGGGACATCGTTTGGGACTTGAGCAATAGCTGCACCTAAACTTCGGAGAACGTTATCGGATAAGCGAGCATGACTAACAAAGGGCCGTATATCCGTGCCCAGCCGAATGTCACGAAGTGAATCTCGGCACGTACAGCTAGAAGATCAGTGATTAGTAAAATAGAAGATTTTACCTTTTATAAAATTATACTTGGGGTAAAACTCCCCTACTATATAAAGGGGAGTCTCACTATTCATTAAAAAATATTGTAACACTCACATCAAGGCAATATACTCTCATTTTCTCCATCATTCAAAGTTCTTACTTTGTTCATCAATGCTTTGTTATTGTGAGTCCGGAATCGAAGGTAGGTATATCATTAAGGCTGTTATTGAGTTCGGCATCACACCTCTCAAGTGGTTTGACAATTTATTACATCCTTTATCTATTTAATCTAACACAATTTATCATTTGTATTGAATTAATCTGCATATCCTTAAAACCACATATAAATTCAATTGTTATCCGTTTTTAGGGTAAGTTTGCTCGATTACTCAATTAAGGCTTTGAATACCCGTCATTTGCTCCCCTGGAGCTAAGATATGACATTAGTAATCTCTAAATGAATCAACTACATATCGATAAAAGTACAAGTAAAAAAATAGCACATCACGGAACATAATTTTTGCATTTTAATAACTTTAGTAAAGGCAAAATATAAAAAGTCTAAAATTGTAGGGGATCGTCTTGCATATTTTTTGAGACTTTAAAGGGCATTTGACGCAATTTATGAATTAGTCAAGGACTCAATGATGTGGAATAGAAAGCTTTTCAAATGGACCCAATTAGTGTATGGAAGAATCCTAGTTTCTGCTACTTTCTGTTAGAGAAAGAAAGAATAAGGGACTTAATTTATGGAGTTTTTGGTCGCGGGAGCTGGGTTAAGTAGTTGTGTAGGGTGGGTTATCCATAAGATAGGGCGAGTCCTTTATCCAATGACTACATATCACGTGTATTTTAAGGCTTGAATGGATGATTTAACGGATGAGGGATAAAATAAACCTAATATATAGTGATATGGATGGATTTACTAAGAAACTAACACAAAAAATAAATATTGCTTATTTTCGACAGTACAAGATTAAATATGGCCATTTTCTATTTTTAAAATGGGGAAATATTTTTTGGATTAGAAAAATAAAAAAATTTATTTTATACCCATTAAGCCAAAACTATTTACCATTTAATACCTAAGCCTAAACTATTTACTTTTCCTACCTATGCGGCCAAGACTATTTAGCTGACTTACCCATTAGCTATTTGCCTCCGCATTTGAGGTACAAAATATTAAAACATCCAGCTTCATTTTTGCAAGGTTACTTAGTAGCTACTGCAATCTGATAACTAAATAATTTGGTCTCTCTTTATTTTAAGTAGCACATACAATTACTTAATATATTACGTTTACCAGATCTGATTTTTGTGTGTGTATGAAGACCCACCATTGTTGAGCTTGAAGCTCTTGAATTTAAAATTTTATTTTGAAGATTTATTGTTTAATTCGACACCATTGTTGAGCTTGAAGCTCTTGAATTTAAAAATTTATTTTGAAGATTTATTGTTTAATTCGATAGGGGTGTTATAAAATATTGCTTATAGTACCTTCAAGTAAGCTTTCCGGATCTGAACTTTTATATTTATTTGAATATCCACTATTGTTGGGCTTGAATATCTTGAATTTAAAATTTTTATTTTGAAGATTTCTTGTTTGATTCAAAGTGGGTGTTATTAACTATTACTTATAGTACCTTCTCAAGGTTCATACTGAAATTTGATCGCAGTTGGAGCTGATTTGAGGTGATTGAGATCAAATTTTTCAGTTAAAAATCGAATAAGAACACAGTTACCTACGTGTATACCGCTATAATATATAATATATTGTAGGAGTATATAGCTATAATGCAACAATATACTATTATAGTATATATACAGTAAAGGTACATTGTAATAATATGCAATATACTGCAACAATATACTATAATAGTATATAATATATCATAATAGTATACTTCGACAATTATTATGGAACATGTGGAGGTCGGGCATTAGAGTGGTAGGTTAGAGATAGTCGAGAGTTCTTCCCTCTTTGTACCGGGTAGTCTGATAGAGTTTTGTTTAGGTTTGTTGTGTACATTGTTGTTTTGCATAATTTTGTGTTATTGTCCTTTCACTTATTCGTTGTTGTTATTATCTTTCTGACATCTTTTGTTGTTACAGGCCTTGTCTTTTGTTTCTTTTATGATATTATTGTCTCTTCTGTTGAGCCGGGAATCTTCCGGAAACAACCTCTCTACCTTTTTCGGGGTAGGGGTAAGGTGTGCATACACTCTACTCTCCTAGATCCACTAGTGAGATTTTACTAGGTATGTTATTGTTGTTGTTGTTATACTTCGACAGCTATTTGTTAAATCATCTAGGTGCTATTGTTCAAAGTTAAAGTCATGGCTATTGTAACATTATACTATTATAGTATACAATATAATACAACAGTATACCGTAATAAATAAGTCATTTTTTAAATTTTCCAACTAGGTCCTTGCAAATATTTTTTAAAATAATTTTTTTGATGGAGTTCCATGAAAATAATATTTATTATACAAGAAGTAAGTATGGAAGATATAAAATGGTAGTATGGGAAAAAGGAGGAAATTAAGAAAAAAAGTTGAATGAAATAAGAGAAGGAACGCAAAACTAAAAAATAAATAAAAGGAAAGAAAAATAAAAATAAAATAGAAAAAAACAAGCCAAATTGAATATAAAACCAGATTGTAGTGAATGAAAAAAAGAAAAAGAATAATATGATTCTGGAAAAAAATATATGAATAAAAGAAAAGAAAAAAAACGGATAAAAGAAGAAAAGAAATAAAAGCACAGAAATAAAAAAGAAAATGAGAAATAACTAGGAAGGATAATTAGTTTAGTTTTTGTGGTTAAAGTTATAAATAAAGCCCCTAATAAAAAATGAATTTCGTGTTAAATTCATTCCCAGCAAATTTCTCGAGTACGCTTCAATTCGACCGGTTCGAAATTGGCACCCAAAACCCCGCAAGAAAATGGCGACATCCGCCGTAGATGGTGGTGGCAGTAGTATTGGCGGAGAAGACATAAAGTTCAGCGTAATGGTTAGCCTATTCCAGTGGATACAGAAGAGCAAATCATCAGCGCAGAAGCGGTCCAAGTTCCGGAAGTTTCTAGACGCCTTCTGCAGGAAGCCTCAGGACAATTTCGCTGCTATGCGGCTCATTCTTCCTGGTCTCGACCGAGAGCGTGGCTCTTATGGACTCAAAGAGCACGTGCTTGCCACGTGCCTCATTGATGCCCTTGCCATGTCCCGTGACTCCGATGATGCCCGGCGTCTCCTCAACTGGCGTAAAGGCGGCCCCAAAACTGGCTCCAATGCCGGAAACTTCTCTCTTGTCGCCGCCGAGGTAAATTTTTTTCGCTATTTGGAGGTAAATTTACAGATTGATTCTTAATGGTTTTAAATGCAGGCTTGCACTAATTTTGTAGTTGCGCTAGAAAAGGTTTTACTCTTAAGTACTCGAGTCTGAAATGATCAAAGCTGCCCCTTCATTCATTGCACGTGACCCAAAACTACCTTGGTCACTCAGCCTCACACACTTGACTCTTATATTCCTATAAACATAACATATTTTCCCTGTTTTTATTTGTCTGCATATATTTATGCTGCTAGTTCAGTCATCACATTCCCTTCTTGTTAGAGATTGACCTTGTCCTTAAGATCTTTGCTGGTCCTGAAACTCAAGGAACTGCTGTTTGATGTAGCTCCAATATTCCCAAATTGTTTATTTTTGGAGCTAAATTTTCCCAACAAATCTGCTCCTTGATAGCTAGACCATTATTTTCCATAACCATTTATATCTTTAAAATGACCTAGTGTTGAGAATTTGTTTGGTATAAAAGTTTCTCATTATAGGTAGAATTGGAAGTTTAAGTTAAATTGCTTCCAAATTTAGAAGGGATCATTCTTTTTGGAACGGACCAAAATTGAAATAGGTTCATATAAATTGGATCAGAGGCAGTAACATTTATAATTGCCATTTGTGAATAGGTCCTTAAGCGCAAACATGGAATGACCTCTGCCGGGCTAGCAAATAAGGAACTAAGACCCCATTTATTCTTATTAAGATTAAAACAATTGAATTTGAATACACATTTGAATATTTAGATATTTATTATTATTTTGACGTCCAAATTTGAATATTAAGATGTTATATTAAGGTCTAAATATTACGTAATTAAGACTGCATCTGAATGTCAGAAGTTTGTCTTTCTTGAAAATTAATAAATGTAAAATTCAAATAAAATTCTAATTAATCTAATACTATATCAACTAAATATTATAAAAACTTGAATTTATATAGTGGTCAGTGGCGATGGTGGTTATGAGTAGTAGCTAGTGGTGATGGTAGCTGATAATAGTGGTTGGTGGTGGTAGTTGGTGAGGTCAATTGATAATTATGGTGGATGATGGTGATAGATAATTGGTGACGAATAATAGCGGTGATTGATGGTGGTTGTGATATTGATGGTTGGTTGTGATGATTATAAATGGTGGCTAGTGGCGCTGACGGCTAACTGTGGAGATTGGTGGTGGTAGTGGTTATGGTTGAGATTAGTTGTGGTAGTTGATAGTGATGGGCGACAATGGCGGTGAGTAGCGGTGTAAATGGATTGGAATAGTGGTGCAATGCCTTATTTGCAAAAATTCGAACCAATAGCATCTTAATAATATTAGGACTTTGTTATAGGTCTTAATCATTCAAATTTATTTAGATGCATTAAGTAGTTGCAAGAGGAAAAAGCATATGCACTTAATGATTGAGATCTGAATGATTAAGATTTTGACCTAAAAAATTAACACTTAATGTCTAAGATTTGAATGATTATGTGCAAACATCCTAGTAATACAGACACTAATTAACACATTATAAGCACTTACATTTTCATGAGTTTTTTTGTTGTTATTTCAACTTCTTTTTGTAAGATCCATTAGCAACCGTGTTTCTATTGTTATTTTTCTTATCGAAATTAGTGTTGCACTTGTTATTACATTATCACTATGGTGATAATACAACTTTATTATTTTCCCTCAGATCGTTATGTTACAAATGTTCTTGGTTTACTTTTTCTTTTCAGAATACTAAAAGTTGTAACACATGTATGGATAAGTAGCTACATTAAAATGTCACTTGTGAATAGGTCCTCCAACGCAGACAGGGAATGGCCTCTGCTGGGCTAACAATTAAGGAACTAAATGAATTCCTTGATCACTTGGCATCCAGTGAAAACAGGTGATGAAGTTTCCATATTTGTTTATAGCTTTATCATTGTGATTTCCATAGTTATAGACTACCAGTTTCTGTATATATTTATCCTCCTGATTTCTGTAGTTATACATTAAGAAGTTGTCTTTACAACAACAACAACAACAACAATAACCCAGTAAAATCCCACAAGTGGGGTCTGGGGAGGGTAGAATGTACGTAGACATTACCCCTACCCCGGAGGGATAGAGATGCTGTTTCCGAGAGACCCTCAGCTCAAGAAAATAAAAATAGACAATAGAATCTGTGACAACAACAAAAATCAGAAAGATAAGCATTGTAGAAAACAAAAAATGGAAGGAAAAGCAATAACAACTAGCAGTAATACAGCCACCGTACTATGAAAGAAAAGGAAAATAGTGTGGACACAAACTTACACCACTAATAACCCAAAGACAACACCCTAACAGGCTAGCCCCATTCCCAATACGAAGGAAGAAAATACGCTCGACTCCCTCCTAACCCTCAACCCTAATGGTCGACCTCCACACCTTCCTATCTAGAGCCATGTCCTCAGAAATCTTAAGTCGCGCCATGTCCTGCCTGATCACCTCACCCCAATACTTCTTAGGCCGCCTTCTACCTCTACCGCTCACACCTCCTAAGAAACTGTCTTTAAATCAAATATATTCTTCCCTGAGCAATGTATGGTTATAACTAGCAGTTTGAGTATGAATCTTTGGCCTCAAAATAGGTAGTTATGTCTAATCCTAGTTGAGCTGTGGTAGAAGTTCTTCAAATTTATCGGATTTGCTTCCTAACATGAACCGAAGTATGTCCTTAAAAAAAGAATTGATCTACTACTTGGATTTGACCACGGGTGTCAGGGTGATAAGAAGATAGCTGAAGTGTTATTAGAAGTTAGGAGGGATGTCTATATTATGTCCTTATCTTTTGCAACCCAATTTTAAGGTCTCTTAATGTAAATTATGCGTTCTTATGTCAATTTCTTTTGTCGGGGGAGGGGAAAATGGGAGGAGGAGCCATAGATATTGCTCTGATAACATTCTGCTTTTACTGTACTGCTTGTTGTAGTTATCTTACAAGTTGCTATTTCTTTGTAGTACCGTCTTGTTACATCTCACCCATGTTATTGTTGCAAGTGTCCATATCTTCTTGTTTTCCTTTAATTGGATTTGGATGTCCGGCTAGCCTTTTGGTGGAGGAAAGCAAAAGAAAAAGAAACTTTAAAATCTCTATATTAACCTTAACATATAGTATAGTGCAGTGTTTTGTAAAGCGTTAAGCGCAAAAAAGCGACGAGGCCTCGCTTCACCGAAGCGAGAAGCGCGAAGCGAAGCGCGCGCTTTTTCCATGTGAAGCGCAATTTAACACATAAATTAAAAAAATAAAATATGCATAGATAAATCACTAAGAACTCATTAAAAATAACACATATTAATTATATGTGTTATTTTTGGCTTGATGCCATTGAATAACAAGATTGAATTTACTTCAATCAACAACCAAAAAAAAAAAAAACAATTAATTATAGGGCAGAAAACAGTGAGCAGAAAACAGAGACATCCAGTGAAAACAGAGCAGATAAAAACAGAGACCAGAAAACAGAGTAGAAGGAGTCGAACCAGAGAAATATGGCAGAAGGAGTCGAACCAGAAGAAATAGGGCAAAAGAGAAAAAAGGAGTCGCAGTCTCGCAGAGAAGAAGAGAAGAAGAAGAGAAGAAGAAGAGAACAAGAAGAAGAAGAAGAAGAAGAGAAAGAGAAGAAGAAACTTACCTGGAGAAGAAGCCTTCACGTCGCTGGAGTTGAAGCAGCCTTCACGTTGCTACTGGAGTTGGAGAAGAAGCGTAACAGATGCCTTCGACTCCTTTTTTCTCTTTTGCCTTCGTTTATTTCCCAATTTAAAAAAAAAAAAACCCTAATAGATGTTGCTCCGTCGCTTAAGCACACTTTTCCTCGCTTTATTCACCGCGTCGCTTCTCGCTTAATCGAGAAAAGCGTGCGCTTTTTCTATGTGAGCCGCTTTTCTGCCATAAAAGCGGTGGGGCTGCGCTTCGCTTCCGCGCTTAAAGCGAGAAGCGATCGCTTTTAACAACACTGGTTTAGTGATAAATGGATTGCATAATACCATTGCTTCTGTTTTCACTTCTCATTTTGTTCTATTCTATTATGTTGTGCAGCAAAATCAGAGTTCTTTAGGATCTTTTAGTTGACAGATGGCAATTAGGTACTATTTTACTATTTTTAGTTGTGAGATTACTATGCTTTTTTTGTTGATAAATAGTAGCAAGATACTATACTAATGCGCTGATTATATTCTCGGTGAAGGAATTGTTGGATATTTATCATTTTTTCTTGTTGATAAAGTTGTTGGATATCTTATCCTAGGTTTGGCTCATTGGACTCAAGGTGGCACTTGGGTATGGCCTTGTTTTTCTTTAGATGATAAGTCAATATAGAACTGGGTAAAATGGAGTGACAAAAGAAAAAAAAAATGGTAAGAGCAATCTCTGTCCCAGAAGTAAAAGGACTCTATATTGAGGTTGCTTTGGTGGGATTTTACATTCCCACTTGGCGCCAAGTTTTGTGTGTGTGTATGGGGGGGGGGGGNCAAGATTTTCAGGATAGTTCTTCGCACAAGAAGTTGCTAGGCTAAAGTTTCTGAAAACTACATGAACTTTTAATGAGAAAGTGATCTAAAGACTGCTAAAAGCCAGCAGTCATGTATTTCTTATTTTCAGTTTTATTATTATTTTTCTCTTATGATTTTTGTTTTATCATAACTGGCAAGTGCGGAAGGTCGAGAATTTTTCGCAAGTTATCTTTAAGCTTAAAGAGGTAAAACACAACTTTCCTGAAATCGCTCTCTGTTACTTGACATATAGGTTGTTGCAACATCTTATATGTGAATTACATCATGTGATTTGAGTAACAGTGCAAGATACAATATGCTGGGGTTTGGTAGGTTTAGTTATCATAGATTTTCGTATATATTGTAGAGGAACTTCCTCCCTGGCAGATTTACCAATTAAACTTCATTTTATGTATATGAGAAGAAATACTTTTACCCTTTTTCCAAAAAAAAAAAAAAAAAAAATAGGTATGAAAAGAAATAAAAAGGCAAGAAGCTGCAAGTTAAGTAGTAACAAAGAAAAATATTCCTGCCATTGTAATTTGTGTAAGGATAGTTCTTCGCACAAGAAGTTGCTAGGCTAAAGTTTCTGAAAACTACACGCACTTTTAATGAGAGAGTGATCTAAAGACCGCTAAAAGCCAGCAGTCATGTATTTCTTATTTCAGTATTATTATTATTAATTTTCTCTTATGATTTTTATTTTATCATAACTGGCAAGTGCGGAAGATCGAGAATTTTTCGCAAGTTATCTTGATGCTTAAAGAGGTAAAACACAACTTTCCTGAAGTCGCTCTCTGTTACTTAACATATAGGTTGTTGCAACATCTTATATGTGAAATACAGCATGTGATTTTGAGTAACAGTGCAAGATAAAATATGCTGGGTTTGGTAGGTTTAGTTATCATAGATTTTCATATGTATTGTAGAGGAACTTCCTCCCTGGCAGATTTACCAATAAAACTTCATTTTACGTATATGAGAAGAAATACTTTTACCTTTTTCACAAAAAAAAAAAAACAGGTATGAAAAGAAATAAAAAGGCAAGAAGCTGCAAGTTAAGTAGTAACAAAGAAAAACATTCCTGCCATTGTAATTTATGTAAGGTATATAATTTGGCTCGCCACAGGGTTTAAGAAAGAAAAAAGACTTTTGAAACTTGTGGTTTTAAAGCATGCTATAACATTTGTGTAGCTATAAGATTTTTGAAACTTGTGATGCTATACATGCCACAATATTTGTGTGGCTATAAAAACTTCTCAATAAGGATAAACTGGAAAGTTTAAAGTTAAATTGTTTTCATATATTGAAATATGTCATTCTTCTTGGAATGGACTAATAAGGAAATAGCGACGCATAAATTGGAATAGAGGGAGTAACATCTTTTTTATAAGTCAGTAAAGAGAGATTACAAGACAGACAATTCTTGAAGCACGGGAAGTTGGGAAATCCACAACTGCATACCTTGACTATCATGTACTTGTACTATGTGAGAATGCACGGGAGAAAAATTTATTAATGAACAATGATAAAATGAGCGCTATATATAATACATACTCTACTCCTGCTACATATGGGACCAGGACATATTCTACTCCTACTACATATGGGGCTAGGACATATTCCACTCCTACTACATATGGGACTAGGACATATTCCACTCCTACTACATATGGGACTGTGACATATTCTACTCCTGCTACATATATGACTGAGATTATTTACACATAACTATCTAACACTTCCCCTTGAGGGACTTGGTAAAAATATCTGCAAGCTGATCATTCGACATACTAGGCCACTAGACTTCCCTTGAGCAACAAAACAAGTTATTGTAGCTCGCTGGAACCTTTGTTGTGGCGGCGCATGGAGGCGCGTGAGGGACTTTCTGCCGGAGCGATTGGCTGGGGTTTTGTTGCCTGAATTCTCCGAACAAGATGGTAGTGTTGGTTTTCGCACAACACTTACCGATGAGGAGATAACGCAAATCAATCTTGAGTTGTTAACCGGAAAGACGTGATTGACTTTTCTATTAAGATGGGACTGAGATTTCTGGAGTTTTCTGATACCATGTGAGAATGCACGGGAGAAAATCTATTAATTAACAATGATAAAATTAGCCGTATATAAAATACATATTCTACTCCTACTACACATGGGATTAGGACATATTCTACTCCTACTACATATAGGATTAGGACATATTCCGCTCCCCTACTATATATGAGACTAGGACATATTCTACTCCTACTACATATGGGACTAGGACTATTTACACATAACTATCTAACATACTATATATTGGACTTGGGGCTATAGTGATTTTGGGGTATGGTTTCGGGGGTAGGTTTTTGTAGGAGGGAGTTTTCGGGAACAAGTGTAGCGCAGGAATGGATTGCATGCAGGTTGCACTCAGTGGGTTGTAAAGGTTTTGTTTAATTTGGTAATCATCGATAAGAGGACTTAAATTAGCTTGCTTTAGACTAATAGAAGGTCTGATTTGTGTGTAAACTGAAGGTAAGGATAGTGCAGCCAGTGATGCTGTTTAGTTTTTGACTAATTTGATAATCTTAAGAATAAAAATTAACTTGTAGTCAAACTGAAGGTTAAACTCTAAGATGATACATAGTGCTCACTGTTGAAATTAAAACACAACAGGTCTTGGGTTAAGAGACTAGTAAGCCATCCAATTGTTGCCTGTAGCTAATAGGTGGTGTTAAGTCTACTCCATATCACTGGTCTCTTAAGTTGTTTAAACTTGAGAATCATGCAACTACTTTAGACAACCTCAATTCCAAACTAGTTGTGGTCAACTGTATAGTTGTACTAATCCTTTGATCCAATCTACTCTGTTTAGGTCCATTTCATTTCGGTACTAGATTTTTTTAAAAGGAAATTAAGGTTTCTCTCAATCAAAAAGGGGACAACAACAACAACAAACCCAATGAAATCCCACACGTGGGGTCTAGGGAGGGTAATGTGTACGCAAATCTTACCCCTACCTTATGAAGGAAGATAGGCTGTTTCCGATAGACCCTCGGCTCAAGAACAATGAAAAGGACACAATAAACAAACAATAACAATGGAAAGGAAATAAGATAACGGAAACAAATAACACAACATGTAATAGCAAAGATTTAGGAATACGAAGCTACAAGAGAAGTTCGAAAACTTTCGACAATAATGCCATATCGTCTAACAAGGAACTCAGAATAGGAGAATACAAGTATGACTATAAGGGACTCTCGACTACCTGTCAACCCACAATCCTGATTCTCGACCTCCACACCTTCCTATCGAGGGTCATGTCCTCGGTAAGCTGAAGTAGTGACATGTCCTGCCTAATCACCTCTCTCCAGTACTACCTAGGCCTCTCTCTACCTCTTTTCTGATCCGCCATGGTCAACCTCTCACATTCGGGGTATCAGTGTCTCTTCTCTTCACATGCCCGAACTATCTCAGCATCGATTCCCGCAACTTGTCTTCCACAGTAGTCAATCAAAAAGGGAAAAATTGGAAATTAGGGTTTCTCTAAAATTAGAGGTTCTCTAAATATCACACTTAATCTCTTTCAGGAGTCTCTTTTTGCTCTGACTTGGGAAATGTGCCCGCTTTATTCTCTCTTCGAATCATGTTTCGCCAACGATTTTCTCTCTCTTTAATCCTCTCTAACCATTTTATTTTATAATGGAAGACAAGATCTTCTTTATTTCTGGGGAAAAATCTTTTGAAATTATCGACTCCGGGGAGGGGTGGTTCATTTTGATTGAAAGGGGAAGAAGATTTTCGTGTAAAATCAAGATAGAAGAGGAGAAACTCCGACGAGTATGCAATGCACTCAGAAAAACATCCAAAAGGAAAGGAAACTATTACAGACGTTGGGGATGGAAATCACAAACATACTACTACAGAACCTTTGTTAATTTCAATTACTATGGTCGGTTTGTCTGTATTGAATCAGGGATTGGGGACATAAAGAAAGCTGTTATTATTCCTGAGGGGATTGCAACCCGGGATGGGGGATATAACGGATAAAATATTACAATTTCTGCGATTCAAACATGCTAGTGCACCTTAGTTGAAATCCTATGTCTATACGGCAAAGCTCTTGCAGTGGCCGGAAATGACTAACTTCTCAGCGAAGGTGGTCAACAATCTGACTGCAGTTAGCTCAAAGACGACGAGACCTACCACTTTCTTTCAAGATGCTTGGTTGGAACTTTTAATGATCCCTTCAATTACAGTCCTAACCATGAAGTGATCCAGAGATGGTTTGTGAATAGGTGGAGGATTTGTGCTAGGCTGAAAGTAACTCCAATGACCCATAATCAATTTCTTTTCGAACTCCTATCTAGACAGGAAACGGTGAGAGTCCATGTCGGAGAGTGGTTCTGGAATGGTCGTCGTCTATCCCTAGAGTGGTGGTCACAGGTCGCCGGAACTTAGTTAGGCCTCATTTATTTGCACTTAATGGAGGTCTGAATCTTAATCATTCAGATTTCTAATATTTAAGTGCGTTTGTTTTTAAAGTCTGAATCTTAAATATTCAGATCTTAATCATTAAGTGGGTCTGTCAATTCCAAGCACGTGGAGGGACAACCAGATGAAGGTCACTTTAATTCAAATTTGTCGGGCCGATTCCCTAGTCTTATTAATACCTGTGCTAAAGAAAATGCTATCAAAATCCAGCCCAATGAATCCATTAGCTTCGGAATTATTAAAGATCTTGGGGCAGCCTAAAATGTTAATTATTACAAAGCCCCAAAAAAGAAGGCCCATTCCAAGTCTAAGGCAACTAAGCCCACATTTATTCAGAAATGGAATGCTAAAGGGCTCTTGCCAGACCCTCGGTTAAACAACTGCGTGGTTAAACCTTCTTCTACAACTATTTCTCAGCAGACCCAAAACACAATAACAATCTCTGAAACAACTCCTCATGCTGAAAACTTGGATACGCACTCGGAAGCCAATGATGAGACCGATTATGATGCATAATCTTTTATCAACAATCTCAGGGGTCTCTCCCATTGTTTATGTTGGTCTGATGTGGCTTCAACAACAATTGTGTGCTCAGACACCGATTCTTACAGTGAGTCTCTTCCTCTATCTTGGCACGATAGAGGAGTCCAGCAGGGTATTCAACAACCCACTACAGTTGAAACCTCGAAGTGGACAAAGTTAGTTATGGGAAAGCATACAAGACTTTTGGGATCAATAGCAGGGTTCGAACATGAAATTTTTGTACCAGAAGAGGCAGGTTCAACTGTAACAAAGGGATTCACACTGTTCATCTAGCAGGAAGGGGAAAGGGAAGAAAAAAATGGGAAATGTTCAAAACTTGATATTTGGCATCAATTATGATGGGAGGAATAGAAGAGATAGGGGTAGGCACAGAAAAATTATGTCCAGATAGGAGTGAAAATTCTTAGCTGGAACATTAGGGGTCTCAATAATAAGAGTAAAAGGAGTACTATCACTTCATTGGTTAGGAAATGGAAAGCTGACATTTTGTGTCTCCAAGAAACAAAAATGGACAGCTTACCAACTGGTTTAATTTATCAGATTTGGGGGAATAGGTGGGTTGATTGGACAGAATCGAAGGCAAGTGACACGAGAGGGGGTATTATCATTGTATGGGATTAGAGTGTCTGAAGATGTATCGACTCTCATCAGGGTTACTACACAATCATTTGCGTCCTTGAAAGTTTACATGAGGACTTCAGGTGGGGTTTTACAGGAGTCTACGGCCCTCATTCTAATGCAGAAAGGGAGGGCTTCTGGCAAGAATTAGGTGCAGTAAGAGGAATTTGGAGTGATCTATAGGTGGTACTTCAATGTGTGCAGATATGAATCAGAGGGGCTAAACTGCACAAGAAGGACCAAAGCTATGAGGAATCTTTCAGAAGTTATTTAAGACCTTAAGGTAATGGATTTACCTTTACAAGGAACACAATATACTTGGTCAAGAGGGGAGGACATTTTACAAGCCTCAAGAATTGATAGGTTCCTTGTCTCTGCAGAGTGGAATGAATGTTTTAAAGCAATCAAACAACTGGCTTTACCCAGAGTCATATCGGATCATAAACCTTTGTTGCTAGAAAGTGGTGATTGGGACTCAACACCATCCTATTTTAAATTTGAGAATATGTGGCTACGAAAGGAAGGGTTCATTGATATGATCAAATGATGGTGGCAGAATTACGCTATTGGTGGCAGTGCAGACTTTGTGCTCATACAGAAGTTGAGAAACTTGAAAAAGGACCTCTCTAACCGGAACGAAGAAGTGTATGTATGCTTGATACAAGGGGAAACAACGCTCTAAATGAACTTGCAACATTAGAGCAGGCAACAGAAACTAGAATTCCAACTCATTTCGAAAAGCAAAGGTTCCTGAATCTGAATATGGAGTTGGAGGAAATTGCTAAAGCTGAAGAAACCTCATGGAGACAAAAATCACGATGCTTGTGGTTAAAGGAAGAGGACATGAATACAAAATACTTCCAGTCATTTGCCAATTCCCACAGGAGATATAATTCAATCGACAAGCTCAAAATTGGCAACGACATCACCAATGAGAAAGAAGCGATCAGGGAGGAGATTCTAAACTACAAGCATAATCTTTATAAAGAGAGTGAAGGGTGGAGGCCAATGGCTAGTTTTGAGGATGTAGCCAGACTCTCAATGGAAGAAAGGGAGATGTTAGAAAGAGATTTTGAGGAAGAAGAAGTGCATGCCATCATCGAATCATGTGCCCTTGACAAAGCACCAGGACCGGATGGTTTCACTATGGCTTTCTTTCAAAAAGCATGGGAGTTCATCAAACCTGATATCATGGCTTCTCTCAATCACTTCCATCAACACGACTACATGGTGAGAGCATGTAATGCTTCTTTCATTGCCTTGATACCTTAGAAGAAGGGTGCTATTAAGTTGAGGGACTACAGTCCAATTAGTGTTATTGACAGTGTCTACAAAATTGTTGGCAAGCTACTACCAGAACGATTGAAGAAGGTAATTGGAAAGTTGGTTTCTACTAATTAGAATGCCTTTACTAACCATTGGCCTTGGAAGTTAATATGGAAAATCAAGTTGCCACCCAAAGTCATCTGCTTCAACTGGACTGCACTTTATGAGGCTTGTCTGACACAAGACAACTTAGCCAGGAGGAATTTTCAGATAGCGAATAGATGCTACATGTGCCAGAGGGAGGCAGAAACTCACAACCATCTTTTTCTTCAATGCCCTGTTGCAACAGATTTATGGAGTATGTTTATATCACTCTTTGGACTTAGATGGGTCATGCCACATAATATCAGGGATGCTTTTGAGTCTTGGAGTTACTGGAAAGTTGATAGCACCATCAGGAAAGTATGGAAGATGATACTTGCATCTATTTTTTGGAGCATTTGGAATGAGAGAAACAGCAGGTGTTTGATGGAGTATCAACTTCTCCCAACAAACTCAAGGCTAGATGCCTCATGTATTTGTATAGCTGGGCTTATCTATCCGCTATTGACTCCCCTGATTGTTTTTTGAATTTTGTTAGCTCCCTAGTACTAGTATAAACATTTGTAAGGAGCTAACAATTGCTACACTCTTTTGTAATTTATGCATCTTCTTGATGCCAATAATGAAACCAATTACTTCATAAAAAACAACAACATATAACTGATGCAGTTCCTATTGCTAATGAGGTCTTGGACTGGAGGATTAAAAATGGGGAACCTGGTGTAATGTGCAAGCTGGACATAGAGAACGCATTTGATCAACTAAATTGGTCATATTTGATGTCAATTCTGAGAAGAATGGGGTTTGGTGATAAATGGTTAAAATGGATCAAATACAACAACTCTACAGTCAAATATTCTGTTCTAATCAACAGAGTTCCTGTGCGTTTCTTCTCCCCACAGAAAGGGATCAGACAAGGGGATCCACTTTCTCCTTTGTTGTTTATGTTAGCCATGGAAGGCTTAAGTAAAATGTTGGAAAAGGCCAGACAAATGCAATGGATTCAGGGTTTTAGTGTGGGCACAAATGCAGGGAACACAATCACAATCTCACACCTGTTGTATGCTGATGATACATTGTTATTTTGCGAGGCTGAAAAATCATAGATACAATTTCTAAAACTTACACTACTGCTTTTTGAAGCCCCATCAGGATTGCATATCAACATGATGAAAAGCATTATTTACCTGGTCAATAGGGTGACTAACATTGATGAGTTGGCAGGAATCATGGGGTGTTAAATAGGGACTCTCCCAGAGTACATACTTGGGTCTCCCATTGGGAGCCAAATTCAAAAGTTGTGAAATCTGGAATGAAGTTGTAGAAAAAAGTGAAAAGAGACTTGCTTCATGGCAGCAACTGCACTACCTATCCATGGGGGGAGACTAACCCTCATCAACAGTGTACACTGGGTAGTATACCAACTTACTTTATGTTCCTGTTCCTCATCCCTAATAGGGTACTAAAAAAGCTGGATAAAATCAGAAGAGACTTTTTACAGGAAGGAAATAGCAGCTCTAACGAATACCATATGATAAAATGAGAGAAAGTTTTACAACCGGAAGTGTAATGGAGGCTTGGGGTTAATAGATCTTGCAATTCACAACAATTTGCTAATGAAGTGGTTATGGAGGTATGACAAAAAGGCCTCTGGAAGGAGGTGATCAAGGCTAAGCATGGTCCAAAAGACAATTGGAGTACTAAAATTGTCAATGCACCTTATGGAGTTGGGCCCTGGAAGTATATCAGTAAGTTGGGGAATGAAGTTTTCCAAAATGTTCACTTCAAGACAGGCAATGGAGCTCACATCATGTTTTGGAAGGACAAATGGCTCAACAATAATGCTTTAATGGAGGACTTCCCTAGCCTATTCAACATTGCACAGGACAAGAACTCTTCAATTGCTCAAAACGGGATAAATAACAATTGGGATGTGCATCTCAGAAGATTTGTTTCAAGGTTGGGAATTAGAAAGCTTGATGGAACTGTTAGCAAAAGTGGAGGTCTATAACATAAATGAAAGCACTTCAGACAGAATGAGGGCAGCAAGAGTAATTTCATTATCAAAGAAGGCTATTCAAAGTTATACTCTCAAAACCAGGTACTTGATGCTTGGCCTTGGAAACTGATACGGAGGACCAAACTTCCTATTAAGGTCATATGTCTCTATTGGATTGCCCTACATGAAGCTTGTTTAACTCAAGACAACCTTAATAGAAGAGAGTTTGAGTTGGCCAAAATATGTTATCTCTGTAGGACACCAGGAAACTTTTAACCATCTTTTCATGCATTGCCGAGTAGCTACTGACATATGGAACATGTTCTTCTGCATTTTTTGGGTAAAATTGGGTAACGCCACAGAACATGAGAGAGCACAGTCTTTGGAAAGTTGATAAGGCCATCAAGAAAGTCTGGCTTATGATCTCTGTAGCTATTTTTTAGTGTCTTTGGAATGAGAGGAATAGAAGATGTTTTGATGGCATTTGAATTCCAAACCACTCACTTAAAACCTTATGTTTACTCAATTTTTTTGGCTGGACAAAAGATGTCCCCGATAATTATTATTGACCATTTTTTGGAATTTGTTAGCTCTCTTGTTCTAGATTGAGACATTGTATTGGGGCATACAATGCATTTTTGTTATTTTGTAATTATGTCTCTTGTAATCTTGCATCTCCTTATGCATTTTTTTTTAATGAAACACATTACTTCATCCAAAAAAAATATCACACTTATCTCTACACAGACATAAAAGTGAATAACTAGAAAAAAAGACCCATGTCAAGCAGCAAACCTAATGTAACTACAATTAAGCCTCGATACCAACTATTTTTTTTTCTTTGTTTTTTTGGCTTAATTCGGTGGTTATACATTTGCGACATTTTGAATTATTTAACGTTCATGCTTTTTTATCTTCTAACATTTTCTGCCCTTTCAATTTATTTGTCATGTGGCATGGCAAGCTCCACCAAAGCAAAATTGCCATGCTTTGAGACTTGTCTTAGATTCATCCATATTGACCAATAGTCTTTACCATCAATCATGGCACATTAGTTGAATTATTTGATCAACATTCTTTTTCAATAATGGCTAGTTCTCAAACAGGCTGTCAACTGCATAGGCCAACTTGTTGTATGGAAGAGCATGAAACTCGGTCTTGTGATTTGAAGTAGAAACGCAAAAATTGTAGACATAGAGATGAGGAGTTTGCTTTTTTATCACAATATTTTAGTTATAGGAGTGCATGTTACCAAATTGTTGATGCATCTTATCCTTTTATGAACAAATGAGGAGGAAGCAGATCTTGTAAAGGCATCATGCTCCAGCATATCAAAAACTTAGACATGTTGTATTCTTTTTTTTTGATAGGTAAGCTTAGACTTGTTGTATTGTTAAACCTTAGGGGGTCGTTTGGTTTGAGTGAAAAGAGATTATAGTCCGGGATTAAATTCGGGATTTGTTATCCCCCGTTTGGTAGGATTTTCAATTCCAGGGCTAACAATATCGGGATTAGTTATACCAAAATTGTGGCATTATTTTTATCCCACATTGAGGGTGGGGGGTTAACAATCCGGGGATTCATTAATCCTGGGATAAGAGAATAAAATGGCACATTTTCCCTTCTCCAAAGTTTTGTCCCAAATTAATTTTAAGAAAGGCAAGGTTAAAATTGAAAATAAGAGTTTATCCCAATCTCTCTAGTTTAAACCAAACACAAGTTTATTTATACCCCGTATATCTCATTTTTAGTCCAATGAACCAAACATCTACCAATAAAGTATATCCACTAAATAATCCCCTCATTATTAATCCCCGTATATTATCTCATCATTATTAATCCCGGGATAATTTGTTTTCCAACCAAACAACCTCTAGATCTGTTGCATTGTTAACTTAAAGCCTAGATCTCCTGAAGGAAGCCTGTGAAAAATGCATACTTAAGTTGTAGACTTTGGTTGCTTATTTGGAGACCGTTATTTTAGAAAGAACTTGATCAGATACTTTATTGCTCCAGTATTCACTATTCACTTTGCTTGTTATATTATGCTTCATGAAGATGTATTTCTATTGTTTTAACAGAGCAGAGAAGACTTCAATTCTGTCTGATCTCATCAGGAAAACAAATGTGCAAGAAATGAAATGGATTATAATGATAATTCTGAAAGGTGTGATGATTCTTTGTCAATGCTTAAACTGTAGGATCTCCCTCCATGCCCAATGATGCCAATTTGTCATTGACTTACGTCTTCATCTTTCAGATCTTAAGTTGGGAATTAGTGAAAAGAGCATCTTCCATGAATTCCATCCTGATGCAGAGGACTTATTCAATGTCACATGTGATTTAAAACTAGTTTGTGAAAAGTTGAGGGACAGAAGTCAACGGCATAAACGCCAGGTTTGCTTCAAGTTCTCATATTGAACCTTATGACATACTTCTTTTCTGACACGGTACTTTTGTTGGATATGTTATTCCACCAGATTTTTTCAAAAGATAAATTTAACTCTAAAATCTCTTTTTATTTCACTTTAGTGACTAAGTGTATATTCCTGACCTATAGTTTGGTAGATATTTGTTCACCACTTGCAGTTGGTAAAGATCCTAAAGTCACTTCTTGTCCTAGAGATGAACAAATGTGTTATTGCCTCAACTAGAGTGCTTATGTTAATGTTCAGGTCCTACTAAATTCGTCTCTCCCTTCCGTGGTTGAGCAATCTACTCTTTTATCAAAGCTTGATTTAGAAAGTCATCGATAAATGATTGGGCATTTTGGGAAGAAAGGATAAGATGACAGGTTTTATGAAGTGTTGGAAGCACTGGCTGAAGCAGTGATCAATTGATTTTCCTATGCTACATATTTGGATTTAGATTTCATCAGCAACTTTACTCTTGGTTTAAGGACTTTGAATTCTGAAGTAGGTGATTTTTATACTTCCTCCATTTCAATTTATGTGACACACTTTCCTTATTACTCCTTTCCGAAAAGAATGACATATTTCTATACTTGGAAACAATTTAACTTTAAACTTTTTATTTAACCTATTTTACCATATAACCTATTTCATTAACCATAAAAAGCTTTTATAGCCACATAGATGCTATGGCCCCACAAAGCTTTTAACCATCAAACTTTTAAGTCCACAAGTTTTAACAATCTTCTTTTTTCTTCTTAAATTACGTGCCAAGTCAAACTTCACATAAATTGAAACAGAGGAAGTATCTTTGTACTTTGTTCAATGTTTAAAATTAAAGAATTTGCAGTCGTGATTGACGTTTTCAAGTGTGTTCCTTTACCTAGTGATGTAGATTGTTTTTTTTTTTGATGAAATAATTTTCTTCATTGATTCATCAAGAAGATGCAAAATATTACAAGAAGCAGAAGCATAGAAGCTTCAAAAAGCAAAAAAAGACCACCTGTTAGCTTACTACATATATGCTAACTTAGATACAAAGAGCTAACAAAATTCACAAATGTTTCGGGGGAATCTACAGGGGAAACATTTGCCCAGCTAAATAAAAACAAAAGGCATTTAGCTTTTAGGGTGTGGTTAGGAGTTGAAAGTCCATCAAAGCATCTTCTATTTCTTTCATTCCATATGCTCCAACAAATACAAGCAGGTATCATTGTCCAGATATTCTTGATGGTCTTATCAACTTTCCAGCTGCCCCAACTCTGAAATGCCTCCTTCATGTTGTGAGGCATAACCCAGCTAATACTGAAAACAGAGCAAAAC
>MDKI01207866.1:0-37988 GCA_005239505.1 Nicotiana paniculata
TAGAGCTGAAGTTCGCAAGCTACTTCAGGCCCATCTACTAGAATGCTGAAGTTTTGCGTGATTACCTTTGCTACTTCAGCCCCGCATGCTAAAGTTATGCGCAAAAGTGGGTACAGATGCAAATTTTTTTACAATGCGGGTATAAGTTAAAACGTGGCACAAAAAGCGGGTACGAATGCAAAAGGCCCACCTGTTTACCCTAAAATTTGGATAACAATTAAATTTATATTGTGGTTTTAAGGATATGCGATTTCACCCATATCAATCGATAAATAAGACATTAAATGATAGAATTAAACTGGAAATAAATCAAACTAGTTCTGAATAGAAATTTAGCCTCGAATTATGATACCCTCATGATAACAATATAAGATCAATTAAGATAGAACAATTTGAAGAACAGTAACGAGCAAGAAATAAAGAATTGTATAGCTTTTCTCAGTGAATAATGATGTCTACAAATGATTGGAAATCCTCTCTATATAGTGGAGGAATCTTAATTATGGTATACTTCTAATTACAGAAAGAAATCGTATAAATATCTAATTAACCGCTTCTGATTTGTTTCGTTCCGAGATTCACACCACGATCCTCGATCAATCAAGGATATCTCGCTCTTCCTGTTACTAAGTTGTCCTCGATGTTGCTCGAAGCCTGTCTCTCATGGCTTCGATCGATACCGACCTCGATCTCAAAAGAGACTTCGACCTTGAACTCAGTGCCTCAGCTCTTTGATGCAACGTCCTACTTTCGATCAAATAGTGAAATCGGGAAGCCCCGATTTCTACCGTATACAGATAGTCCCCTCGTTTGTTGGAATATAGTGATAAGAAACGAACTGAACCTTCGATTTTTCTATAACTTCGATAGACAATGATGTCACCCTCATGACGTAAGCGATGAAAGTGAGTGAAACGTCCCGTCGGTACAGTTCTCCAAATCATAATGAGCGTCAGTTGGTGGTCGGCCACTAGTGCCATTGAACCGTCACCGTAAATCCATAAATAGGGCTCCTTTTCGTTGAATCACACTTTACTTTCATCTCCATATGTTCTTCTAAACTTTTATCTTTCTCAGATTCTTCTCTTTCGTTACTACTTAGATCATCGCCGCTAGTTCCAAACAACCAAAACTTACTACCTTCTTCTTTCTTCAACCTATATAATGGCGAAAACATCCTAAACTGTTCCACAAAAGGAAAAAGCTTCCTCTTCTTCTTCACGGCCGGCTGATGATAAAACACCAGCGGAACCGCTCCTTGAGGAGTATGTTCCCGGCCCGTGTGTTCTTAAATTCGACTTCAAAACTAAGAATCCTCCATCGGTATCGAGGTATATCTGCTCGATAACTGTGGAATATCTCGATGATATCAAAAGGGATTGCAACTGGGGGGACAAAGTTATAGAGATCCCTTCTCCTGAACAAAGCATTACTACCCACGTGAAAAGGTATCTAAGTGTATACACTTATTTTTTCTAGTTGGGCCCCCGCGATCCAGTCATCATTGTCATCTGCCGTCAATATCAGGTGACTCTAGGCCAAATACACCATTTTTTGGGGCGTATTGTGATCATGATCTGGTTCTTCACCAACAAGGCCGAGGGGCTGTTGTTCACCCTCGATCACCTCATCAGGTTATACAGCCCTCGAATCTTTTAAGGGTTGATCAAACTGCAACATCGAGCGACCAAGGTTTTGTTCTCGAGTATCGATGAGGACAAGGACCGTGGATGGATGGGTCGGTTCATTCGGGTGAGGACTTGTGACCTTATCCCGAAGGAGAAAATGCCATTTCCCGAGAAATGGAACCCGAAGCGTAAGTAGCACTCTAGTTGTTAATTTCCATGTTTTTATTTCTTGCTTCATTTAACATCTTCCTTTGTAGTGCAGTGGTTGCTTGGATGCCTCGAGCAGTCTCTGGCCTCGAGGACTGGGTTCGAAATCTGGCTTCGACTTTTTCCTATGCTGAGTGTTGTTGGCGCGACTTGGCAAAAGGCTTATGGGAAGTAAAGAACCATGGTAAGTTTCCCTCTTCTTATTTCTGAGGCATTGGTTACACTTCTTTTACTTACTTAGTCCTTTCTTGTGCAGGCGTGAACAAAGATGCAGTCTTGAGGCCTCCGAGCAGCGAGGAAGAGGCTATGACCTCGGCTCTGAATTCGAACAATAAGAGGAAGAGGGTCTCGACATCCGAGGACCCTAAACCCAAAAAGGCAGGGGAATGTTATCCCTCTGACTTTGGAGTCAGTCCAAAGGCTAAGGGAAGAAGAAGAAGAAAACGAGAGCGGTGACTCGTCGCTGGTGACTCGAGTGAGGAGGACTGCCGAGACCACCAATTCTTCTAAACTAGCGGTGGTTGTCGAGACTCTGCCTCGTGCTGAAGAAATTTCGAGAAAGGTCCCCAAATCAGCTGAGGTCGAGGTTGTCTCACCTCAAACGATGATCATATCAGAGGGGGATGGTAACGAGACCCCTAGAGCCGAAAAAAATGCCCCGAGTGACTCGCTTGGGACAGTGATAGCTGGTCACTCACCATATCTACCTGCCTTTTCCGAAGAGGCCATAAGGGATGCTCGAGCCATAAGGAATCCTAAAGTAGGCGGAGTCCCCGGTGAGGAGGATCCTTTTCAGGATTACTTTACCAAGTTTGATGATACCTCCGATCTTATCGATGCATCGAACCTCTTCGAAGAGTGCCCAACGTCTTCTGAGCCGAGTAAGTATGAAATTGCTTGATGTAGCTTTCTTTCATTTTTCCTTTTCTCTGTCTAACTCCTTCCTTTTTTATGCAGGCTTTTTCTAAGTCCCGAGCTGAATTAAACCAATGCGAGGCCAATCTCCAATGGCTTTCAGAGGAGAGGAATACTCTCAAACTCCTCTACGGGCAGAAGGATGAGGAGATCAGGGACCTCCGAGATGATTTGGCCAGGGGACGTAAGGAGGAAATCGAGCTGAACGAGCAGGTAATAATTCTCTTGAAAAAATATGGGCTCGATACAAGGGTGGAAGATAATGTTTCGATGTCACAGTTGCAGGAAAAGGTCGAGAAGATCGAGCTATTCCGGGAGGAGGTCGATTAAGCGAAAGCTGATTTCCACAAGTGGAAGGAAGGCATGGACCGCTTTGCTGCGGAGAAGAGATTGACTTGTCTCAATTGTCATTGGTTGAGGTCCAACTTCGAGGTTCTAGGGATAAGTGCTCGGTCCAGGCCAAGAGGATTGAGAAGCTCGAGGTTGAACTTGTTAAGGCCCAAGTGGCGGTCGAAAAAGCAAAGGCCCGGGATGAAAAGTCAGTAGCCATATATCTGGACGATGTCGAGGCTGCTCAAGCACAACTGAGGGAGGCTACTAATCGAGCACAATAGACTGTTAAGCTAGAAAAATGCCAATCTCGGAGAGAGACCCTCGAGGAGATTCATGCCCGAGGTTTCGACCTTTCTGAGGAGATAGCTCAAGCAAAGGTGCATGAAGCTGATACCAGGCTATTAGCCTCTTCTGACGACAACGATGACGATGAAGGCAGCAAGAGCGGGTTTGATAATGATGGGGGCCCAAGGAGGAAGCTGACCCCGAGGAAGGAGTCACCGCTGAACATAGTTAGGGCACTTGTACTTTTGTTTTATTTTCTTTTTGTGTAGGACCGATCGATCCTTTGTAAACACCTCTGTTGATATATATAAGAATGTTTATTTTTGAATTTCGTCTCAAATTTTTGTCTTGTGATAATTTCAAATATGCTTTGTGCCTTGTAAAATTTTAATATACTTTATGCCTTGTGGTCGAGTGAATTCTTGCTCGAACTCGAAGTAATAGAACCCTTAAATTGGATGAGAATGGATTCTCAAACTGTAGTCGAGTGAGTTATTACTCGTCGAACTCGAAGTAGTAAAACCCTTAGGTTTGAATTGAGTGAGAATGGATTCTCGAACTCAAAAATGTAATGGCCCTTAGGCTCTTTGAATCGGGCCTATATGGCCTCAGAAGAATGGATTTTCCACTTTTCGGCTTAGAGATTCTTACATATAGGAAATTTGTTATGCCTTAGCATGAATTTTTTACCCATTGTGTTTTTTGAGGGTTTAATATTGATCGAAACCCTTTGCTTTTTATGCCTTAGCACAAATTTGTATTTAAACAGTTCGATACCTCTTAAGGTTTTTCGAGGGCTGATATTATCGAAGCCCTTTGATTATTTTGCTGAGCGTAGCCTTTTTTAACCGGTTTTCAAAAGAATTCGAAGGCCTGTTTTCATTGCGGAATTCGGACGTCTCCGAGCTGCGTTAGTTTGGCCGTAGCCTTTGGGTATGCCTCTCGGGCTTATTTTCCCAATAACACTTTGAACTTGTTCAAAGTGTTAGACCCTGAGCAGGGTGGCCTTGGCCTATAAAATCGAGGGTTGGCTCTTTGAGGTCTTATTGTCTCAAAATTTGAAAGTTCGAACATGCCATTTTTTTTACGGCAGTCCCTGAGTATGGGGTTGATCATTCGAAGTGTAGTTGTAATTGGTCCTTGAGCCAATTTTCACAAGAAGTCATAAGTTTGGAACTTGTAAAATAGAAATTTCATTAAGGCATGAGACATCTGATAAGGAAAAGCACTTCTTTCAATAATTTATACATGCGTACATGTTTTGCCACTAGG
This sequence comes from Nicotiana paniculata, assembly GCA_005239505.1. Taxonomy (NCBI): domain Eukaryota; kingdom Viridiplantae; phylum Streptophyta; class Magnoliopsida; order Solanales; family Solanaceae; genus Nicotiana; species Nicotiana paniculata. The sequence goes on from MDKI01207866.1 coordinate 4,641, forward strand.
GTTCGAGTACTCCATATGGACACGGTTCATTTGACCATTTGTCCCTTTACAATAAATTTCCTATCGAGACCCTGTCGACATGAAGTATTTTCCTTGAAACATAACATCCGAGGGTGATTCCCCCCAGTATTCGAGGTTGATAGTAAAGAAGCCTCAAATACTTTAAGTTAGCACGAACTACGGTTGCCTCGTTAAAAACCTTGCCGAAAAAACTCATTTGGGATAAAAACCGGTCGAAGGGAAAAAGAGTGCAACACGTGATTTATGATCTAATATCTTTCTGCTTGGAGAGAACTTCGATGCCTTCACTCGAACAACTGAAATTAAGTTAGTGTAAAACGTAAATGAAAAAGGAGAAGGTCATACCTCAGCAATAGTATCGTTTGAGGAGTGATATGTTTCAATTATTTGGTAGTTGCTCGTCGTTCATCATACCAAGCTTGTAGGGTCCCCTTCCGACGATGTCGAGGATCTAGTACGATCCTTCCCAATTTAGGCCGAGTTTTTCTTCGTTTGGATCTCGAGTATTGAGGGTGACTTTTCTCAGAACTAAGTCCCCAATTCTAAAGTGTCGTAGGTTGGTCCTTCGATTATAATATCTTTCGATGCGTTGTTTTTGTGCGGCCATACGAACGAGGGCGGCTTCTCATTTTTCATCTAGTAGTTCGAGGCTAGTATTCATAGCCTCGTGATTTGAGTCTTCTGTTATGTATCGAAACATGGTGCTGAGTTCCCCGACTTTGACCGGGATCAGGGGTTCGGCGCCATATACTAAGGAGAACGGTGTTGTCCCCGTACTGGATTTTGACGTTGTTCGATATGCCCTAAGGACTTCGAGTAGAATATCTCTCCATTTTCCCTTAGCTCCATTCAATATTTTCTTTAGATTCTGAATGATGGTCTTGTTTGTCGATTCAGCATGTCCGTTACCACTAGGATGATACAGTGTCGATAAGATCCTTTTTATTTTGTGATCTTCGAGAAACTTTGTTATTTTGCTGCCAATGAACTGTTTTCCATTGTCGCATACAATCTCGGTAGGTATCCTGAATCGGCATATGATGTGATCCCAGATGATGTCTATAACTTCCTTTTCTTTTACTTTTCGAAAGCATGTGCTTCAACCCACTTCGAGAAATAGTCAGTCATAAACAAAATGAATTTAGCTTTACCTGGGGCCGATGGTAGAGGGCCAACAATGTCAATTCCCATTTCATGAATGGCCATGGGGATAAGACTAAATGAAGTTATTCTCCGGGTTAGTGGATCATCGGTACATACCTTTGGCACTTATCGCATTTTTGAATGAATTGTTTAATGTCTTTCTCCATATTGGCCCAATAATATCCCGCTCTGACGACTTTGTGAACTAGTGATTCGACACCAGAGTGATTCCCGCAAGTACCTCGTGAACTTCTCGTAGGACATAATCGGTGTCCCCTAGTCCCAAGCATACTGCCAATGGTCCATCGAACGTCCTTTTGTATAATGTTCCATCTTCAGCCAATGTGAACTGAGCAGCTTTTGTTTGTAGAGTCCTTGATTCCTTAAGTTCAGATGGGAGCTTTTCGTTTTTCAAATATTCAATATATTTATTCCTCCAATTCCAAGTTAGGCTTGTGGAGTTTATTTCGGGTGTCCTTCTTCGGTCACTGACTTGGAGAGTTGTACGACAGTCCCCGAGCTGATTTCGTCGTCTTCGACTGACGATCCCAGATTCGCAAGGGCATCTGCCTCGTTGTTTTGTTCTCGAGGTACATGCTGCAAAAGTCTATTATTTAAACGATGTAATGTTACCTGCAATCTATCCAAATACCTTTGCACTCGATATTCTCGAACCTCGAAGGTTCTATTGACTTGGTTTACCACCATTAAGGAGTCGCATTTGGCCTCGATGACTTCTGTTCCCAACTTTAGCCAGTTCGAGACTTGAAATCATGGCCTCCTACTCGGCCTCATTGTTAGTCAATTTAGTAGTTTTGATAGATTGCCTAATTGTATTGCCCGTGGGTGGCTTTAGAACGATGCCTATCCCGGACCCTTTCACATTCAAAGCACCGTCTGTCAAAAGGGTCCACACTCCCGAGATGTACCTGACTTTATCAAAAGTTCTTTTTCGACTTCAGGTATGAGGGCTGGCGTGAAGTCGGCCACGAAGTCTTCTAAAACTTGAGACTTGATGGTTATTCGGGGTAGATACTCGATATCATACCCACTGAGTTCGACGACCCATTTGGCCGATCAACCCGATAATTCGAGCTTATGTAAAACATTACGAAGAGGGTAAGTGGTTATCACACATATAAGGTGACATTAAAAATACGGTTTTAATTTCCTAGAGGCACTTATTAGGACAAGTGCCAATTTTTCCAAGTACGGTTACCATGTTTCGGCCTCGCCTAAGGTTCGACTAACATAAAAAGGGAAATTGCGTACCTTGATCTTCTTGGACTAGGACACCACTTACCGCGACTTCCGAAACCGCTAAGTATAGCTAAAGCTTTTCATATGCCTTTGGAGTATGAATGTCACGACCCAATTTCTGGGTCGTGATGGTGCCTGTCGTGGAACCAGACAAGCCGTCCCTTTGTTTCTAAGCTAAATTCAATTTCCAGTAAATATACAATTTTAACGAAATTATTCATAATACTAAGAGTCTGAAGTTTTAAAAAAAACAATATTTGAAACAAAAATTACAATTTCCAACCCCGGATCCAGTGTCACTCAGTCATGAGCTACTATAACATAAAGCAAAGAAAAGGAGAAATGGACAATATTGTCTCAAAATAAAGAACAACAGGTAGAATAAGAAAGAGAAGGCGAGGTCGCAATTTCCAGCTGCTACCTCGACACCTCCAATGAAAACTCTGACAGGTGCTCAATATCCACTACCGGTCTCGGTGTACCTGGGTCTGCACACAAGGTGCAGGGGGTAACGTGAGTACACCAACTCAGAAGTAACGAACCCAAACTATAGGCTGAGAGGTAGTGACAGACTAAACCTCAATAATTAAATCACCAACATACAAAATTTAGGCATGTTCAGAGTTTATCAGAAAATAACAACAGAATATACTAGATATACCTCCATATGTTCTACATGACAACATGTCACAGTGTGAAAATGCACATAGTGCTCATAACTCTCCCGTATAAGTCCACTCAATACTATATATGACTCTCAGGCCCAGGGATGTTCCATCCCGGAATATGCATAAACACTGGTGACCGTAGTCACTCCGTACTGAGGAAAAAAGCTAGTCCAGCCCCCACGGAGAAGATCCATCTCTGGAATACAACACTCGGACAATATCCATATCCAGGGAAGATCCATCCCTCATATAACATCAGCTTCGGACAAGATCCATGCCCAGGGAAGATCCATCCCTCATCATCAATGCGCTCACTGGGGTGTAAAGATTCCGGAGGGGCCCTAGTGGCCCAAGCGTCATATCAAGCCAACGAAGGCATGATTTAATATCACTGCGGTGTGCAGTCCGATCTCATAACTGTCTCAATAACAGGCTCTCGGCCTCACTCAATCATTACTCTTCAGTCTCACTCACATGGATCACATATGTCTCCATCAGCCCGACACAATGATAAGTATGCACATAATTAACAATACTGAGACTGAGATATGAAGTGGTATGATATAAGAGGACTGAGTATATGGAATCAAATAATCACAAAATGAGACAGTAATATACGACCACTCGGGTCTCAGCATTTTTGGCGTGAAAGCCTAGCATTTATACTTAACATGAATTCTAACAGGTTCACAATTACCACATTAACAGAAGCACAAATATCATCAGGGAATAATCACTAAGTGGTGCCATGGGATAAGCCAAGCCAGAGTTACTTGGTGCACGCCCGCATGTCCGTCACTTGGCATGTGCGTCACCTCAACAATAGTCATAAATCATTTAGCTCGGGGTTTCGAAACCTCAGAACCAAGTTTGGAAATGTTACTTACCTCAAAACCGGCTACAATACTATTCCGCAGTGCCTTTGCCTCTAAATTCACCTCTGAGTGCTCCAAATCTACTAAGTTCAGATTTTTATCATCAAATTATTCTTAAGGAATGAATTCCAATTGAAAAGTATCAAATTTAGCTCAAAATCCAAAATTAGCCAAAACCCGACCCCCGGGTCCCCTTCTCGGAACCCGACAAATTTTATACTAAAATGTTCTTCATCATCCCACGAGTCCGTACGTATAATGAACGCTAAAATCGGAGTTCATTTGACCCCTCAAATCAACCCCTAAAGGTCTCAAAATCTCAAGCTGTAATCCCACCTTTTACTATTGATTTTCATGAATTAAACACTGAGATTATGTTCCTTAATCACCTATAATCGAGTTTTAAGGTCCAAAATACTTACCTCTATCGCGTCAAAAGCTTCTTCCCGTTCACAAATGGTGTTAAAATAGGTTATGATCGCGGAAGGGTTTAATTATATACTGCCCAGGTCCGGAGATTGTGCGATCGCGGCTTCACCTGTGCTTTTGCAGTGAACAAAATTTACCATCCCTTATTTAACCCTATGCGATCACGGCCTCCTCTATGCGACGCATAGAGCAAATTTTCCAACATCCTTCTCCAGCTCTTTCGGATACCCTCTAGTATAATGGTCATAACTTTTTGTCAAAAACTCCAAACTACAATTGCCTTAACTTTCTGAAAACTAGACAGCAAGATCTACAACATTCATTTGTGGATCATCTTCAAATTCCTTATAGGTTGTGAGTTATAAGCTTCCAAAGTTGGGACAGTGCAGCAGCAATTTTACTCTGTGCGATCGCGGGAAGCCTATCGCACAACACAACTTGATTTTTCCAAATTTTCTCTGTGCTAACGCATCCAAATCAATGCTATCGCACTGTACACCCCTGAAGCCAAAAACCAGCAACTAGAAATGCCCGAAACCACCCGAAACTTACCCGAGACCCTCGAGACCTCAACCAAAACATACCAACACATCCCATAACATCACAAAAACTTAGGCGAGCCTTCGAATCACCAAAAACAACGCAAAAACACTAAATCACATCGAATTCAAGCCTATGAACTTTGAAATTTCTAAACTCCACCAATGATGCCAAAACTATCCAAAACGCATCCGATTGACCTGAAATTTTGCACACATATCCAAAATGATATTACGAACATGTTCCAACTTCCGAAATTCCATTCCGACCCCGATATCCTATTTTCCACTGCCGATAGGAAATCGCCAAAAACTAACTTTTGCCAATTCAAACCTAATTCTACACCGGACATCACAAAAATATTCCGAACGCACTCCTAAGTCTCAAATCACCTAACGAAGCTATCCGATCCATAAAATCCATATTCCGGGGTCGTTTACCAATAAGTCAACCCTCAGTTGACTTTTTCCATTTTAAGGCTATTTTTAAGACTAAATGGCTAAATTCTCACCACAACCATTCCGATTCCGAGTCTACCAAATCTAACACATCAAGAACAGTATAACCAACCTATGACAAGTCAATAACAGTAAATTTTAATGCAAGTTCTACGTAACGACCGACCGGGTCATTACATTCTCACCCACTTAAACATACGTTCGTCCTCGAACGTGCCTAGAGTTGTTCCAAACACCACCAAAATTGTTGTGTAACCTACCATGCATATATTCGGAGGTGATTCCACGTCACTCCACCCCATATAGGTCTAATAAAACAACACAGTTGAAATTTTGAAATCCAATCTTGACCCATAAACATTAGAACTTTAAACTGAATAAGTCTGGGCATACTGTAACAAGCTATATACGCACCCCAGATGAAATCACATAATACACCGCGTGACTCAAACACCCATAGTGATAACTCCTAATCACAATAGCTGCTCAGAGCAAATCAATACCGGTACATAACCTCTTATCAAGAAATGCCTCACTCTTACACTTTCATATACTGCCGATGATGACAGAAACACGTAGAAACTAACAACCATTCGTCTGATAAGTCAGACATGAAACCCCCCCTTCCCAAACAGGAATTATAGCAAATTTCTAAGTCGACTCCCGATATTTATCCTTCCAACTATGCTGTAGACAATTCTGACAATATTCATTCTAGGTCCAATGACCTCTTCTTACATGACACATCAATACAATTTGAATCCATAACCTGTGCAACTCGTGCACTCAACAACAACATCCCAACGTAATCAAATTATATAAAAGAATCACACGAGAGGGCTATCCTGCCATTAACAATTACCCTCATAACATCATGCTAAAAGCCTGACACACATCGTAAAAATTAAAACACATGAATCCAATACCAAAGGTCATACTCCTACATAACTCCGCTTCACTGAGTGATCCCAACGAAATGCTGGTCCACATGAAATACTTCAAGCCACCAGTAGATATCATTTACTTAGTCATTTGAAACTGCCAATGCCGCCTAAAAATTTTGACCTTCCTTCCAGAACTGAACCGTGAATTCACACATACAGATCTCGACTCTACACAACGTAAAACATACACCATGCCATCCTATGATAAATATGGAAACTTCATATCCCCTTCCGAGCCATAAGCAACTACATACCCAACTAGCCAAGAACTTACATCTGATCCCATCGAGAAGCAAAATCACTATACTCCTTATGCTCCTCACGCCAGTAAAAAATACACATCTCTAACCGTGGTATAAACCATCAGGAACTATTCGAATCCCACTTGTACAACACCCAACCGTCAGAACTGAATACTTCTAACTCAACCACGCTACGCAGGTCACCATCACCCAAGAGCATTGCTGGAAACACATGTAGAAAACTCATTACCTCATAAGCACCCAAAGAACTAACAATATCCCTTACCACACCAACACCCAAGGGATTAACCCACACCCCTAGGCAACCAAGTAAACTCCTACTTTACGCACACTACTTCATTTACAAATAACAACTCAATCATGCAATGAGACTCATATCGCCATAGAGTATAATACAACATGTATCCAGAATTGTTTTCCATTACTCGAGTCATTCTCAACTCCACCTCTGCAGGTCATAACTGATCCACCAGTATACCCCAAACTGAAACCAATAAAGTACATCATCGGGCAACCAACTAATCATTAGCAGACTCCCCCACTTGGCTCAAAGCCATAGATCAAATTAAACAGTAACTCACAATGCCCATACGCTATCACTGCCACAATACCGCAGTGGGATTCAACTAAATACTTCATAAGCTCGTACATAACTCAAACCATTAAACATCCCAAATCATCTCCAACCTCGCATTCACCATTGCAATATCCGTGCCAACTCCCACAAATGATCTATACTCAAATTGCAACATATATTAATTAGTGGTAAAAGAGAACTTGCTACAAAACAACATAAGAGGTCTTCCCATACACTCACGACTCGAGGCCATATGCCAACTCCAGACAGAAGCCAAACACTAAAAGTCCTCGCTACATATACAACCACTCCCTTTTTGTCACAATCAAGCAATATAAACACATATCACTCTCAAATCACACTCACCACATGGTCATCTAATCACCAAGTCTCGTCAATAAGGACACCAACAGACATATAAGTCCCCAATACATGTGCTCACACAAATGAAATCTCGGCACTCAAGCCACAGACAAAGATCCGGCCTCAAGTCCTCCGGACTGGCCCCAAACATGCTAAAATCACATCCCATTCATGGAAGTCACAAGCCATCAGTGCATGGCTGATACCGAGCGCTCACATGCGCGTTTGATTACATGAAAGGAGTTCAAAGAATTACGCTTCAGGTTGAATCAATGGATTCACACGACAAGAGTACGAGAATGTGAGATTTTTCCTAAAGGTTCTGCAGCCTCTCGAAGATAAGTACAGACGTCTCTGTACCGATCCGCAAGACTCTACTAAACCTGCTCATGACTAGTGAGACTTATTTAACTTAGCGCTCTGATACCATCTGTCACGACCCGATTTCGGGGTCGTGATGGCGCCTGTCGTGGAACCAGACAAGCCGCCCCTTTGTTTCTAAGCTAAATTCAATTTCCAGTAAAAATACAATTCTAACAAAATTATTGATAATACTAAGAGTCTGAAGTTTAAAAAAAATAATATTTGAAAAAAAAATTAAAATTTCCAACCCTGGATCCAGTGTCACTCAATCATGTGCTACTATAGCATAAAGCAAAGAAAAGGAGAAATGGACAATATTGTCTCAAAATAAAGAACGACAGGTAGAATAAGAAAGAGAAGGCGAGGTCGCGATCGCCATCTGCTACCTCGACAACTCCAATGAAAACTCTGACAGCTGCTCAATATCAACTACCAGGTCTCGGTGTACCTCGGTCTGCACACAAGGTGCTTGGGGTAACGTGAGTACACCAACTCAGAAGTAACGAACCCAAACTATGGGCTGAGAGGTAGTGACGGACTAAACCTCAATAATTAAATCATCAACGTATAAAATTTAGGCATGTTCACAGTTTATCACAAAATAAAAACAAAATATACTAGATATACCTCCATATGTTCTACATGCCAACATGTCACAGTGTGAAAATGCACATAGTGCTCATAACTCTCCCATAGAAGTCCACTCAGTACTATATATGGCTCTCAAGCCCAGGGAAGTTCCATCCCGGAATATGCATAAACACCGGTGACCGTAGTCACTCCGTACTGAGGAAAAAGGCTAGTCTAGCCCCCACAGAGAAGATCCATCTCCGGAATACAACACTCGGACAACATCCATATCCAGGGAAGATCCTCCCTCACATAACATCAGCTTCGGACAAGATCCATGCCCAGGGAAGATCTATCCCTCATCATCAATGCGCTCACTGGGGTGTAAAGACTCCGGAAGGCCCTAGTGGCCCAAGCACCATATCAAGCCAACGAAGGCATGATTTAATATCACTGCGGTGTGCAGTCCGATCTCATAACTGTCTCAATAACAGGCTCTCGGCCTCACTCAGTAATTACTCTTCAATCTCACTCACATGGATAACATATGCCTCCATCAGCCCGACACAATGATAAGTATGCATATAATTAACAATACTGAGACTAAGATATAAAGTGGTATGCTATAACAGGACTGAGTATATGGAATCAAATAATCATAAAATGAGACAGTAATATATGACCACTCGGGTCTCAGCATTTTCGGCGTGAAGCCTAGCATTTATACTTAACATGAATTCTAACAGGTTCATAATTACCACATTAATGGAAGCACAAATATCATCAGGGAATAATCACTAAGCGGTGCCATGGGATAAGCCAGGCCACAAATACTCGGTGCACGCCCGCACTCCCATCACTTGGCATGTGCGTCACCTCAACAATAGTCATAAATCATTTAACTCGGGGTTTCGAACCCTCAGAACCATGTTTGGAAACGTTACTTACCTCAAAACTAGCTAAAATACTATTCTGCAGTGCTTTTGCCTCTAAATTTGGCCTTTGAGTGGTCCAAATCTACCAAGTTCAGATTTTTATCATCAAATTAAGCTTTTGGAATGAATTCCAATTGAAAAAGTACCAAATTTAGCTCAAAACCCGAAATTAGCCAAAACGCGAACCTCGAGCCCGCATCTCGGAACCCAAAAAATTTTATACCAAAATGTTCTTCATCATCCCACGAGTGTGTACATATAAAGAACGCTAAATCGGAGTTCATTTGACCCCTCAAATCGACCCCTAAAGGTCTCAAAATCTCAACCCCTAACCCCACATTTTTACTGATTTTCATGAATTAAACACTAAGATTATATTCCTTAATCACCCATAATCTAGTTTTATGGTCCAAAATACTTACCTCTATGAAGAAAGCTGATTTTCCCTCTTCAAAATCGCCTCAAAAGCTTCTTCCCGTTCAAAAAAGGTGTTAAAATAAGTAATGGTCGCGAAAGGGTTTAATTATATATTGCCCAGGTGCGAACACTGTGCGATCGCGGCTCCACCTGTGCGTTCACGGTGAACAAAATTTACCAGCCCTTATTTAACCCTATGCGATCGCGGCCTCCTCTATACGATCGCATAGAACAAATTTTCCAACAGCCTTCTCCAACTCTTCCGGATAGCTTCTAGTATAATGGTCATAAATTTTTGTACAAAACTCTAAATTACGATTGGATTAACTTTCGGAAAACTAGACATCAAGAGCTACAACGTTCATTTTTGGATCATCTTCAAATTCCTTATAGATTGTGAGTTATAAGCTTCCAAAGTCGGGACAGTGCAGCAGAAATTTTACTCTGTGCGATCGCGGGAAGCCTATCGCACAACACAACAGGATTTTTCCAAATTTTCTCTGTGCTAACGCATCCAAATCAATTCTATCGCACTGTACACCCCTGAAGCCAAAAACCAGCAACTAGAAATGGCCCGAAACACACTCGAAACTCACTCGAGACCCTCGAGACCTCAACCAAAACATACCAACACATCCCATAACATCACACAAACTTAGTCGAGCCTTAGAATCACCAAAAACACTAAATCACATCGAATTCAAGCCTATGAACTTTGAAATTTCTAAATTCCACCAATGATGCCGAAACTATCCAAAATGCATCCGATTGACCTGAAATTTTGCACACATATCCAAAATGATATTACGAACCTGTTACAACTTTCAGAATTCCATTCCGGCCCCGATAGCCTATTTACCACTGCCGACCGAAAATTGCCAAAAACTAACTTTCGCCAATTCAAGCCTAATTCTACACCGGACATCACAAAAATATTTCGAACACACTCCTAAGTCACAGATCACCTAATGAAGCTATAAGAGCCATAAAAGTCGCATTCCGAGGTCGTTTACCAATAAGTCAACCTTCAGTTGACTTTTCCCATTTTAAGGCTATTTTTACGACTAAATGGCTAAATTCTCACCACAATCATTTCGATTCTGAGCCTACCAACTCTAACATATCAAGAACAGTATAACCAACCTACGACAAGTCAATAAAAGTAATTTTTAATGCAAGTTCTATGTAACAATCGACCGGGTCGTTACAATGAAGCAATGGTGGACTCGAGAGATATCGTTTTAATTCTTCTAACGCATGCTCGCACTCCGGGGTCCAGGAGTGTTCTTCTTTTTGAGTAGTGAGAAGAACCTATGACTCCGATCTGACAATCTCGAGATAAATCGACTTAAGGCGGCTATCCACCCTGTCACCTTTGCACGACTATAATGTTGTCCATGACTGTAATGTCTTCGATAGCCTTGATTTTATCGGGGTTGATCTCGATCCCTCGATTTTACACCATAAAGCCAAGGAAATTTCCCGAACCGACCTCAAAAGCACATTTCTCGGGGTTGAGCTTCATGTTGTATTTTCTCAGTATCTTGAATGTTTCTTGCAAATGTGTCAAATGGTCCTCTGCGCGAAAGGACTTAACTAGCATATCATCAATATATCCTTCCATTGACTTACCTATTTGTTCTTCGAACATTTTATTTACTAGGCGTTGGTAGGTAGCACCATCATTTTTTAGCCCAAAAGGCATTATGTTATAGCAATATGTGCCATACTTAGTGATGAATGAAGTCTTTTCCTGATCCTCTGGGTTCATTTGAATTTGATTGTACCCGGAGTAGGCGTCGAGAGAACTAAGGGTCTCTTGGCCGACCGTGGCATCGATCATGCGATCGATGTTAAGCAGAGGAAAAGAGTCTTTGGGGCATGCCTTGTTTAAATCTTTATAATCTACGCACATCCTAAGTTTGTTCCATTTTTTAGGGACTACGACTACATTTGCTAACCACTCGGGATATTTTATTTCCCGAACGGATCCTATTTTGAGAAGTTTGGTTACCTCGTCCTTGATGAATGTGTGTTTTACCTCGGACTGGGGCCTTATCTTTTGTTTCACTGGCCTAAACTTCGAGTCTAGACTTAATCGATGTATTTTTATCTTTGGTGGGATCCCTTTCATGTCTAAGTGGGACCAATCAAAACAATCCATATTATCAATAAGAAATTTAATGAGCTTCTTCCTGAGTTCGGGGGTTAACCCCGTACCTAGGTATACCTTTCGTTCGGGTAGGTACTCGATCAATATAACCTGTTCCAGCTCTTCGATTGTTGATTTGATGGCGTCAAAATCTTTGGGAATAATGAAGGATCGAGGGATCCAATAATCATCGTCTTCTTCTTCCATTCCTTGATTCTCTGATTCAGTCGAGACTGGTGGTTGTGGTTGCTATTTGGCCTCCTATTTTCCTTTGACCTCTGATCCCTTTGACGTCGAACATGCTGATATTGGTATTACCTCATCGACCACGAACATTTCCTTTGTTGCATGTTGCTCCCCATATACCATTTTCACCCCGTCCGGTGTCAGGAATTTTATCATTTGGTGGAGAGTCGAAGGGACTACCCTCATATTGTGAATCCAGGGCCTCCTTAGTAGGGTGTTGTATCTCATGTCGCTCTCGATTACATGGAACTTGGTTTCTTGAATAGTTCCAACCACCTTCACCGGTAAAATGTTCTCTCCTTTAGTTATTTCGCTAGCCATGTTGAAATTGTTCAAGACCTGAGTTGCGGGCACGATTTGATCTTGTAAGCCCAGATGCTCCACGACCCTCGATCGGATGATATTTGTCGAGCTTCCTGGATCCACTAAAACACAATTAACTTGAAGTTTATTAATAAATATAAAAATTACCAGAGTGTCATTGTGGGGTGGAGAATTCCTTCTGCTTCCTCATCGTTGAATGATACGGTGCCTTCTAGCACATAATATCGAGTTCATTTTCACTTGTAATTGATACTTTAGTGCGTTTGAACACTATTCCTTGTGGAATATTGAACCCATAGACGATCATATGAATCACATGTTGTGGCTCTTCCTATTTGTTTTTCCCGTTGGCGTCCCTTTCTATGAAATGGGTTTTGGCTCGATCACTTAAGAACTCTCAAAGATGACCCTCATTGAGTAGACGGGCTACCTCCTATCTCAGTTGCCTACAATCCTCGGTTCTGTGTCCATGTGTGTCGTGATACTTACACATCGGATTTGGATTTCCTTGGGAAGGATCAGTCTGTATGGGCCTGGGCCATCTAGTATCTTTGATTCTTCTAATTGTCGATACAATACCTGATGCATCGATATTAAAGTTATACTCTGATAATCGAGGTGCCTCTGTGGGATCAGCATGCTTATCAATACCACTTTTACTCATAAGTCCCCAAGAACTCGGTCCCCGATCACTTCTTTGATCGTTTCAGGCAGAATTGCGTCCAAGACCGTCGTTCCTGTGAACTGCGATGTATGGTTGATATCGGTCTTTGTTCGACCTAGGTTCTCTATCGATATCTCTCTGATTTCTGGTTGCGGACCAATTCGAATATACGGATCTGGAAGGAGTTTCTAATTGGTCATCTTCAACTCTAATCTTCGATTGGTACTGATTATGTACATTGGCCCAAGTCACCGCAGGATACTCGATCAAGTTTTGCTTCAGTTAATGTGACGCTATCGAACTTCGTTCATTGAACCCCTAAGTGAAGGCTTGAACAGCCCAATCATCTGTGACTGGTGCAACTCCATGAGTTCATTCAACCCCTAAGTTTGCGACTTCCTTGTCGCAATCTTTATGGCCCCAACATGTGCCTTTACGAAAGAATCCGCAAGCATGGTGAATGAGTCAATGGAATCTGGCGGTAGATTATGGTACCAAATCATTGCCTCCTTCGATAGAGTCTCTCCGAACTTCTTTAATAGAACAGATTCAATCTCATCATCTTCCAAATTGTTACCTTTGACGGTGCATGTATAGGAGGTGACATGCTTGTTGGGATCGATGGTCCCATTGTACTTCGGAATCTCTGGCATGACAAATTTCTTGGGAATAGGATTCGGATCCGCACTTGGAGGGAACGACTTCTGTAAAAATTTCTTTGAATCCATCCCTTTCAAAATTGGAGGTGCCCCGGTATCTGATCAACCCAGGAGTTGTACGTTTCCACTTTCTTATCATATGCTTAAATTTTCTTCTTTCCCGATTAAATTCGTTTAGTGAAATCCTCGAGCATCTTCGTTATTGCGGGGTCAATACTCGATTCATTAGTATTCAACCTTTCTGGTAATGGCTCGTACCGGCGGGTAGTTTTAGGTTCGACCCCACTCGACGTTCGATGTTGATTCTGTAGCTATGCAATAGCGACTTGTTGGGCCTCTAGCATCTCGAATATCACTTGGAGACTGACTCCTCCATCTCTTCCACCCTGTGTACCTCGACCACCAGATTAAACTTCTCTGCGTACACTCTCATCAGGGTCTGCGCCCAGATTCGCATTTAGAGAGATATGTGAACTGACGTCGAGTGGATTGCCAATCGATGCTCCCTCGAGATCAGCTGGTGGTACCTCGACCCCTGGAGCAACTAAGTTGTAGTTTTCCCCATGAAATTCGAGGCCATTATCACCATGTGTGGGTGTTGTTTGTGCATTTGACATATTTTATCCTGAAAACAAAAATATTTGACAAGAACAAGCGTAAAGTAGTGTGTGTATTGGAATTAGTATTGAATAATCACTATTATCCTTAGCCCCACGGTGGGCGCCGAACTGTTTACCCTAAAATTGTGGTTTTAAGGATATGTGATTTCATCTAATACCAATCGATAAATAATACAGTAAATGATAGAATTAAACTGGAAATAAATCAAACCAGTGCTCAAATAGAACTTCAGCCTCGAATTATGATACTCTCTAGATGATAACAATATAAGATAAATTAAGATAGAACAATTTGAAGAACAGTAACGAGCAAGAAAGAAAGAATTGTATAGCTTTTCTCAGTGAATAATGATGTATATAAATGACCGGAACTCTTCTTTATATAGTAGAGGAATCCTAATTATAGTATACTTCTAATTACATAAGGGAATCGTATAAACAACTAATTAACCGCTTCTGATTTGATCATTTCCGAAATTCACGTCACGATCCTCGATCAATCTCGAATATCTCGCTCTTTCTGTTACTAAGCTACCGCGATGTTACTCGAAGCCTGTCTCGTCTGGCTTCGATTGATACCGACCTCGATCTCGAAAGAGACTTCGATCTCGAACTCAGTGCCTCAACTCTTTGATGCAACGTCCTAGTCTCGATCAAATAGTGAAATCGGTTATCCCCAATTTCTACCGTATACTAAACCTATCTTAATCAGTTCAAGATTTTTTTAAATTAATTTTTTTTACTTTGAACAAGAGAAAAAATGGAAAGAAAGGAAAATACATCTCAACGGTTGTGGTGGAATGAATAAAACCCTTCCATATAGAATTTTCGGGTTCGAGTCCTAAGAATGAAAAAAGATTCAGGTAGAAAGCACTTTCACTATTAATGAATCTTATAGCACATAAATTCAGACTAGTCAAAGTCTTAATACGGATACCGTACAACAAAGAAACCGAAAAAATTAATAATGTTATCTTGTGTCACGACCCAAATTCCTAACCTTAAGGATCGTGATGGCACCTAACACCACACTTGCTAGGCAAGCCAATGTTAGAACTTTATTTGCCATTTTCCTTTGAATATTTACTTAAACACAATGAGACAATTTAAAATAAACTAAATCTAATAATTTCTAATGAATAACCTCACGAATAAAATAATAAATGAATAATTAAATTGAGCCACAAAATAATTATATAGCTATAAGACTATCCCAGAGTCTGGTGTTACAATTCACGAATCACTAAGAATACTATAAATTATGGGCTGAAAGAATTTTGTATCTGTTTTTGAATGTAATAACAGTGTCTATAAAATTAAGAGAAGACTCCAGGAATCTGCAGACGCCAACAGATCTACCTCGTGCCTCTGAATGATGATGTCAGCTACAAAAATCTCCTAACTCTGGCCGGTACCTGGATCTGCACAAAAGAGTGCAGCGTGTAGTATCAGTACAACCGACCCTATGTACTGAGTAAGTGTCGAGCCTAACCTCGACGAAGCAGTGACGAGGCTAAGGCGGGGCAATTATAATTATAACATAACATGTGACAATATGTATATAATACAGCAAGAATGAAGTAATAATAAACTAAATAACCAGTGATTTGCAACAGTAAATAAAAACACCTTGAATAACTTTTCCAAATATCAGCTATACTCAAATCTTCTCAAAATTTCCAAGTTTCAATTTAAATCAGAGTATGAAAACCTTTTTAATAAAACATGGAGTTTTCCAAATCTTTATGTTTGAAAAATCAATAGAACATAAATATTTTCCCTTATCGCTCCTTGTTGCGGCGCGCAACCCGCTCTCACCTGTCCACCCTTATTGCTCCTCTCTCTCTATATATCACCCTTATTCTCCTGTTGCGGCGTGCAAACCGATCCCACTGTCCACCCTTATCACTCTTTGTTGCGGCGTGCAACCCGCTCCCACCAGGCAATCATATCACTTTATTTATAAAAATTTCACAATTCAGGTCAAAACCTTTCACAATTTTTGTCTCAACAATTGTAAACAGAAGGTTGTACAATTCATGAACTTCATAAATTATCATTTCACAATGAAACCAACCGGAATATATATGCTTCGTAAAACACTGTCATCTGATTCAATATTTATGTATCACAATGGAACCACGGGAACAACCAACACTTCCAAAATACTTGGAACAATACTTAACAACAAGTCAACGAAACCAAGGAGGCATGTAAACATCAATGATCATAAAACAATTAAGCCATGAATCAAATAAATTAGAAATAAGGAAGGGATCGTGTTCAACAAATAATTTGGTGATGTATAGATACTCGTCAACTTAGCTATATACCATACACATGCGAATTCACATAGCATTTAACTTGGGGATTCATATTCCCTCAAGTCAAGGTTAAACCAAGCACTTACCTCAAATTCGCAGGTTACTCACTGCTCAATTATCGCTTTTCCCTTCGAATTTGCCTCTAACACGCTCGAATCTAATCATAATTAGTTTAATATCATTAATTTATGCTAAAGGAACTAACTTTACTGAAAAATTATTATTTTCTTAAGTTTTCTCAAAAAAAGTTAAAAACCAAATTCCGTTTATCCATTCACCACCGAGCCGGAATATGCAATTAGTTTCAAAATTCGACCCCAATTCGAGGTCAAAATTCTATTTTTACAAAATTTCCTAATTCTACCCAAACGCCCAATTCCTACCATGAAAATTCTTGATTTTTGATTGAAAAGTGATGAAAAACATCAGGTAATTGAAAGAGAAGAGTTTAGAATTGTTTACCAACACTTTGGGGATGAATTTGTGTGAAGAAAATCGCCTCTAGGTCTTTGTAGTTTGAAAATATGAAGAAAATAGGTTCTGCCCGTTTTTAAAAAATGTTTTATATAGCTGGGCAGGCCTTCATCGCGATCGCGATGGGCCTGCTGCGTTCGCGGAGGATCAGGCCCAAATGGCCTTCGCGTTCGCATGAGAACGAACGCGTTCGCGTAGCTTTACGACCTGATGATTATCGCGATCGCGGCCCAGTGGTCACATTGGCGTAGAACAAATCGAGGCTCCCTTCCCAGGCCCACTTACTCATCGCGTTCGTGTAAGTCAGCATGCGTTCGCGAAGGGTACCCCACCAATTCTTCATGTTCGCGGCCCAGACCTTGCGTTCGCGAAGAACAAAATGACCAGAACAGCTATTACACCAGATTTTTTTACAAGTTCAAAACATCCCGAAGCCTACCCGAAACTCACCCGAGCCCTCGGGGCTCTAAACCAAACATGCACGCAAGTCTAAAAATATCATATGTACTTGATCGTGCGATCAAATCACAAGAATAACACCTAAAACGACGAGTTTAACCTCAAAACTCATGATTTTCTCAAGAACAGTTCGAATTCACTATTTTCTCAACCGGACTTCCGAATCACGCCAAATCAACTCCGATTCTTACCAAATTTAACAATTAAGACTTAAATATCATAACAAACCTGTATCGAGCTCCGGAACTAAAGTACGGGCCCGATACCAACGGTTTCAAACATTAATTTATTTCTTTATTTCATTAAAAATCCAGCAAAATAATTTTCTTTAAAAATTGATTTATAAGGCTAGGGACCTCAAAATTCAATTCCGGGCATATGCCCAAGTCCCATAATTTACTGCGGACCTCCCGGAATCATCAGAACACAGATCCAGGTCCGTTTACTCAAAATATTGAACAAAGTCAACTAAAACCAAATTTTAAATTCCAAAAATTATTATTTCTCATATTTTCACATAAAAGCTTTCTGATTTCATGCCCCCACTGCACACGCAAATTGAGGTAATTAAAATTAGTCTTTTTAAAACTAACAAGCCTGAAATAGAATCTTGATTCATAAAATGACCCTTTGGATCATCACATCTTATCTTGTGTAGTATGCAAAAGAGGGAAAGTAAATTGTCTTCTTTAGTAATGAGAACTAAAAGAAGCATCAATATTCTTTTCCCCCAATCCACGAAATAAACTTCTCTTTTTAGTTTTTTCAACAATCAATCATTTCCCTTTCCTTTTAAGTTTCTTCTTTTATCTTCTTTTCCATTCTGAAAAAAGTTATGCACGAATATGGATTGATTGCTGCATTTTCAAACAATCAATCCCCACATAAATGGGCGAGAAAGAAATAGAGATCGGAGCCAGAATTTAAAATTTAAAAATATTAAATTTATCATTTAACTCATAGCTCGTTTTAATTATTATATTCGTAATTAATATTTATACATATTTTATAAAATTTCTAATGTAAATATAAAGTTTAAACAAAAGTTATTATATTCGTCCAAAGTTGTAAGTAATGTGTGTACAGAGGTGATGGGGGTGTATATCATTTATGCGTTCAATTGAACATAGTGGAGTATTTTTTTATATGAGTGTATAAAATAGTGATATTTAAATAAATATTAATTTCTCAAATTATAATTCTGAAGGTTTAATTAGTTCAATACTAAGAATTAACTTAATTATTTAACTAAATAAATTTAAATCTTGAATCCTAACTAAGCATACAAGCCTTAGTGTAACTTGAGATAAAAAAATAAATAAACAGAAATAAGTATATATGCGCGTATACTCCAATATATTTATCACCAACCATTACTTGTCAATGTTCTTATTTAAATTGTTTCATCTCAATCTTCGATCTAAATAGTAATAATCCATTCAATAGCAAGTGATCATATATTATATCATTTGACTTCTGCACTAAATATAACCTAGAGCACTACATTCAATAATGAAGCAACATATGATTTTCACACCTAAGTCCTAAATCTAGAACTTTCCTATCTCTCATTTTGTGAATCCTTTTCATCATTCCATTCAATATTATAGAGCACAGTCCAGTAGACAAAGCATTGGGTGTTCACGTAGGATTCGGGAAGGCCGCAACTCAAGGGTGTGTGAAATAGACAACTTACCCTAATGCATGTGTTAGTGAGTGCTTTCACTGCTCGAACATGTAACCTATAGATAATATGGACTACTGAGACAACTTTATTGTTACTCCAAAGTTCCCCTTCGTGCCATTCAATAATATGCATGCATATTTGATTATATACCTTCTAAAAAATATTACTAGTGCTAATCAATTTTCCTCGTGCTACATTTTCTTCTATATATAAATTATACATTTTTCCACTTTGTATTATTTTATATACATTTGTTTTTTTCCTTTACATATTAGAGATATCTCCACGACCATATATAGTGGAATTGTGGGTGGGCACAATCTCATCATAGTATACACTATGAAATCAGCACTCCAATAAGCTTTTTGTATTGCATGCTTTAATACTTTCGTCCACAAATTTTGGTCCCATTTTTTAAAACTTCTACATAGTATTTTCATCATTAATTAAACAAAACTCTCCAGCTTGCCCTGATGTACCTAATTAGTATCTACAACTATAAATAGCCCAAACATTTCTCTAAGTGTTACAAAAAAAAAGACATCCAAACACAACTAGCTAAAAAGAGTATACACAAACGTTGTCTTTCTTGTTTTGATCCTTTGTTTCAAGTATGGCTAAGGTGAAGGCTTTGTCCTTTCTTGTTTTGCTTGTTTTTTCAAGTTTTATTGTAATGTCTGAAAGTCGAGTGGCGCGGATGGATTTAGGATTGGATTTAGGTGGTGTAGGAGTTGGTCTTGGTGTTGGGATTGGCTTAGGGTTAGGTGGTGGAAGTGGTTCTGGCGCCGGTGCAGGAGCTGGTTCAGGTTCAGGATCAAGTTCAAGTTCAAGCTCGAGTTCAAGTTCTAGTTCATCTTCGTCAGGTGGTGGTGGTGGTGGTGGTTCAGAGGCAGGCTCATCTGCCGGGTCATACGCTGGATCAAGAGCCGGTTCTGGATCTGAAAACCGAGGTGGATCAGGTGGTCGTGGATACGGAGGTGGCTATGGAGGAGGATATGGTGGGGGAGATGGTGGTAACTAAATTCATGCATGTCAATTTTCACTCGTAAAATGAATCCACCATTTCAATTTAAAGTTAATAATAAACAATGTGGTGAAGTCTTTATGTAACTTGTAATATGTACCTAGTACGACTTGTTTAATTTGATCATTGTCATTTGTGTTTAGGTTAAATGTAAGGAATCATGTTTAGTTTGTGTTTTATGCATTCTTCAATTATGTTTAAAGATGTTTTTCAATTATTTTCAAGTTATTAACGATGATTTAATGTCAGAAAATTTAATGGAACCATAATTCGTATTTCCTTTTAATACTACTTCCACTTAAAGACAGATCAACCTGGAAGTACATAAATGGTTTAATGCATTAGTGCAGGTATGATCGCGTCCTTATCTTTTTCGCTATGCATATTTTCAAAAATTTTAAGTAAAAGCAGTATCTAAAAAATTGAAATTCTATCATTTACAATTCATATTATTCTTAATTATATTGACAGATGGAAAATGAAATAAAATTAAGAAATTGATGGGAGTATTCTTTGATGGAAATTTTACCTCCAATACCCTATATTATAAACTAAAATTATTTTAAAATATTATTTTCTATAGCTACCTTTTATATTTTATAGCAAAATAATTATTTATGGTATATACTACCATTGAGGTATGAAATACGCTATTTATGTTTTTCCTCTCTCTTAAACAACTGGACATACTTATTTTTAAGATAATTGCAGTTACTGTATTTATAAATGCATGGCGCGAATACATGTGAATACATGCGCATACAACTGGACTACCCTGATTTTAGGCGCTTTTTACTTGTGTATTCATTCATACAGCAGCACGAATACATGTGAATACATGCGCGTACAATTGGACTGCCTGATTTTAGGTGCTTTTTGTTGTATTCATGAATATAACAACGCAAATACAGCGAATACACTATGATAACAACTGAGTAGTAGCTATAGGAAATAATTATGTATATAATAGCTATCGAAAATAATAGCCACTAAACAATAGTGATTTCTGAAAATTCCTCTTCTTTGATTTGAGAAAAGTTTTTTTTTTAGTGGAAATTGGATTTGAAACTTCTCGCCCAAGACAAGGAAGTCTCAACAAAACTTTGGACATAAAAATTGCACGGGCCACCTTATTTGGTCGCCCCCATTTAACCTATACCCATTTTTTCTAAAACTATTAACTTGTACCCACTTTTTAAATAACTTCATCCCCCTTTTCCTCGCTGAGCTGAAGTTCGCCAGTTACAAACAAAAACTTCAGCTCCAGAGCTGAAGTTCGCCAGTTACAAAGATAGAACTTTCTCAGTTACAAAGACAAGAACTTCAGCTCCTAGAGCTGAAGTTCTCCAGTTATAAAGACAAGAGCTGGAGTTCGCGAGTTACAATACAAAAACTTCAGCTCTAGAGCTGAAGTTCACGAGTTACAAAACAAAAACTTTAGCTCTAGAGCTGAAGTTCCCCAGTTACAAAGACAAAAACTTCAGCTCTAGAGCTGAAGATCACAAGCTACTTCAGGCCCGTCTACTAGAATGCTGAAGTTTTGCGTGATTGCCTTTGCTACTTCAGCCCCGTATGCTGAAGTTATACGAATGCAATTTTTTTTACAAAACGAGTATAAGTTAAAACGTGACACAAAAAACGAGTACGGATATAAATGCCCCACTTTGGATCAATACCCGTCCAGCCCAATTCTGTAGAGTTCCAATTTCTTGACCTGCAGATTGTGCAATGAACTAAGCCGATAAATTAGAGAAGTTTTAACTCAAATAGATGCCCATTCAATCATTTAAATAAAAGATTTTAAGAGGGATTACTTATAAAAATAGCCGGCCATATTAATTATTTTTTTTTTAATCATATACATAAATTATACACTAATTATACATAATTATACACATTTAATACATACATTCGCTGGCTATTTATAACTTAAGTTGTAGAGTGGGCGGCTATTTGGGTTACTTCTTCAATTTAAGATGGATTTAATATGTTTATATCAATATCTACACTATATTAAAAGCACGAAAACCTTTAGCGAAATATATGATCGTTTTTTTACCCTTTAAAAATATATTTTATATTGGACAAAATTGTAATTTATATTCCAATCTTAATTTTTAGCACTTAAAAATCAACTTAAAATTTGCCTATTTAACTTTTCCTTATTAAATTAGATAGAAAATCCTAATATTTAGTCCTTCAAAATCAGTAAGAGTTTTTGCCTTATATAAATTTCCTTATATACACGTTAGAAACTACTATCAATTAGAAAAGTTTATACGAGTCTAAAACAATGATTTGATAACACAATGATCCAAAGGTTGCATATGAATTGTTTATCGAAAACAGGATTCTTATTGAATAAAGTTATAATTACAGTCTTAAGGATTTGAATTAACAAAACACTAAGTTACTTTCTTTATTGTTAAAAACAAATAATTAATTCTATGCATTAACTAATTAGCTGAAGAATTCAATTCAATTTTTAAAAACTTTACATGATCACTGCCGATCACGTAGGATGTATAATAAATAGGTGAAAATCATGAAATCTCGGGTTTAAATTCCAGCGAAAGTAACACATTAGGTAATTTCTTCATATCTTTTCTGATACTTATTATTTACGAGAGGTGGCAGGTATCCCATGAAATTCGTCGAAGTACAAGCAAATTAGGCCAGACACCACGATTATCCAAAAAATAGAGAGATTCTATTCATCTCATCACAAGCTTGACGATCTTCTTAATTTTATTCGTGTTGCAAAATATGATAATTGATAAGTAATCTGTATAGTAGATTCACAGCTACCTTCATGCTTAGAATTCTAACTTCAATATTATTAATTTTTAAAAGTAGTTTATGTACATTTTGTATTTACATTAAAGTAATTAAATTGGAAATCTCGAAGTAAAAAAATATTTTTGAAATGTTTGAGAATAACATAGTCAAAGAGAAAATAACAAGAAGCATTCTTTCTTTCCAACTTCATTCTATGACTCCTCTCTTATCTTAGTGCCGTCCTTGGCCAATCATATAAAAATATAATATATATTTTGCCGTTTAGATTATCAACATTTTCATATCATTCTTTTAAACAAAATATTCTTCTTCTTTTTTTTCCTTTTTTGTTTTTGTTTGTAAAAGCTACATTTTCTTGCAAATAACTGTTTAAGCTTGTTGCTAGTAATGATAATTGATAGATTACAGCTTTTATGTAAACAAAAAAATTGCACTCACTAAAGTTTCATAGCATGTAATTAAAGTGACATATGTACAATAACCAGACCTCTCTATAACAGATTCTATATATAACAACGCTTCACTATAAAAGTCAAGCTTTTCCGGAACTAATTTTTATGTTATATATGTTATAATATATGCTCTCTATAACAGTACTTTGCTATAATATTCAAAAATATTCGGAACAAATGAGACTGTTATAAAGAAGTTCGACTGTATTTAAGGTATTTTCATTATTATAAGTTTATAACAGACAGAATGTGCCTGTTAGGTCAAAAGAAGACTTTACTTTAAAGCGATCACGTCATTAAGTTCACATTAAACCTTATTCTATAAGCTTTGTTTATTTTAGTCTCATTCCAACCACCAAACATTGGCATCTTATCATTTCTTTGAGAAAAGGGTTAAGGAAAAAAATAAGCAAAAGAGATTCACTATTTAATAATATAGAAAAAATAAACCATTGGCCGGCTTACATCTACATATTATTTTTATGGATTTTTCTTTTAAAAGAAAATGGCAGCTTGATGCACTAAGATCCAATTATGTGTGGAGTTCGAGAAAGGTTCGGATCATAGGTCTATCATATACAGCCTTATCCTGTATTTGTATTTTTTTTGGTTTATTTCATGTGATACCTTTCAGCTGTTTTTAGTACTAACTTCAATAAGAGAAAAAATAAAGTGAATCAACTTCATATATTTCAATGGATGAATACTTATATAATGCCTGGTCTGTTTTTTCTTGTTTTTAAAAAAAATCTATAATGGTAGTGTTAGTAAGTTTGCGGGCATATCGACTATTTTATCAATACAAATAACGTTAGTTCTATTTTTTTATCCTAACTTCGCTGCTTTTTTCAAATTCCCTATAGTTTAAAATGCAAAACGTACTTGATATTATTAAGTTCGGCCACCATCAAAGATTATAATAGGATGAATAGAATCTCGTTTCAATAATAAAAAAATTTGGATTCGAATCTAGAGGTAATATCTTGCTCCGAAGTGCTCCACCTTAAGGGGTCTTACACGAAGTAAATCCGGAGTAAATGGAAAAATTTAGTAGCTTGATTGGTTGGTTATCTAAACTTTTTCCTTATTCGTGGGGGTTCGATTCTCCACCTTATGGTCCCCTCTCCTATTTTTCTTTCGCCAACCCCCAATTTTTTATGAAATAAAAAAAGAGGAATAAAATCTGAAGTAATTGAGGACTCCAATACGTGTATCAAACACGGGTGAAAATGAAAAATAGTTCAGTCCTCTCTTGGGGTGTCAATGGATATTCGAAAATCGACTAAACCGACCGAACCGTACCGAACCGATTTTAGGTTTCTTTATAAAAAAATTATAGGTTTTTATATAAATCTATAATTGCACCGATAATTAGGATAGGTTTTTATTTTATAAAAATAAATAAAAAAAATATTGAACTGTACCGAATAAATTGTACATGTGAAAAATATATTTATGTAGTAAGTTTAAAAATAATAATGCATTAAATTTTTCTTTGGGCCTTGAAATTATGAAAATTGTAACAAGCCAACAAGTAATTAAACTCAAAATACTAATTCTTAAAACCTATTATGCTACTTCTACTTCAACTAAATTATTTCAAGTATCTTAGTAGGACATAAAATATTCTAGCGATTATGAGTAGCAAACTACAATGTATTGAATATGTTTCCTTTCATATAATTTAGATTTATATTTTTGAGTATTTAATCTTATATAGACTTTATTCTTGAGTCCTAATTTAGTTAATATCTTCCACTCGTGTGATTTATATTTTATTTGCTTGTGTTTGGTTTCTTTTACGCTGTTGTAGAATAATTTATGGATATTACTCTAGTATCTTTCATTTTTTTTTAATTCATCACTCTTAAACAGTAAAACTGTCTAAGAGTTTTGTTACGTCCTATAAAAAAATATTTTATTGCATTTTACTTCTACTATGAATTTTACACGATATTTAAAAAAATAACAAAAATTAACCGAACTATATCGATACTGAAAACAAAATCGACATGATTGAAACGATTTTGAAAAATCTAATTTTTGTTATACATAATAAAATAATCGAAAAATTAATATAGTACTAATTTAAAAAAAATAACCGATCGAACCGAACCATTGACACCCCTAACCCACTTAGCTTCGTAGAAACTTCGTCAAAGCATTAAAGTATAATTTTCAAGTCAAATTAAAGATTATAATTTATAAGTCAATCAGGTTACACTGATTATCTACAAAATAAAGCTGGTAAATAGACTTTTTGTAGTGAGACAAAACAAGCAGAAAACGTGGGCATGTATGAGAAAACTGCCACCGCCCTTAGGGGTAAAATTGGGATTTCGTCCGCCGAATTAAACCGGTGTCGGCCGGTTCCCGGTTTCCGTTCAATTTTCACCAACTGATATATTATTAAGGTTTAAATATGATTAAATTTGAGGAATTAAGAAAAAGAACCTCATCGTAAAATTCAGAAAAAAATTATAAAATGTATTTGATTAAAGAGATTAGGAAACAAAAAATAATATTAGCATGTCAAGAAAAGAGAATTGATAATTTTACAATATTTTAAAAGTTATCTTACCAAATTATAAAATATTATACATTATTTTATGCGAAATAGAATACGAAATAGAGATGCATTTTCCTTCTTGAAATGCAATCAAACAAACTAGTAAGTTAGAATCTATAATACAATCAAACTTCTCTATAATTGTCTCGTTTGTTCTAGATAATTTTAGATGTTATACCGAATTATTGTTATAAAAAATATATATTATAATATAATATGAAGTTTGGTTCTGAAATAATTTGACATTTATAGTGAAGTGTTGTTATATAAGAATGTTGTTATAGAAATGTCTGACGGTAATAAATTACAATTCCAGAAGCTTCTTTTGTATACGTTCAAACACATCACATGCATCCCCTATGTATATAAATTGAATAAACATGACAAATAGAATAAAAAATTAATTTGTAGCTAGTATTATAGCTAAATTTCACAAGAAATAAAACCAAAACTAATTAAATTCCGAATAATTGAACAATAATACTGTAGTGCATTGTTTACATTTATGGTCTCAGCTAATGCAGTACCCTAAAAGTTATTGCATTATTATTATTATGGTTAATTAACTTAACAAGCAAAAATATTCAAACAATACGGAAGATATTTCGTGAAATATTCAAAGTGGATATATTGGGATTTAATTTGAAGAAAAATATTTTTAAATCCACCTATAATTATTTAACGCACTCCAACATGAGTGTAATTACCAGGAAAAATTTACAGAAGACGATATTTATGTCACCATATATGAGACCCTAAAAAAAAGAGAAAAAAGGTGAAGCATTTCGGGATAACAGTTAAAAAGCAACTCGATGCACTAGGTATTCACTTTCACGCAGAATTCGGAGAAAGACCGCACCCCAAAGAATGTGATTAGAAAACATAACTTAATGGACACATTAATGACTATTTTTACGGTTCGAACCCGTAATATATAGGTTACGCCAGAAAACAACTTTACCGTTGCTCCAACGCTTCCCTTCTATTTCGGACAATAGTAAAACAAAAACTTTGGGTATAATTTGAAGGGAACATATTCACCATACCATCTTTATTTGTACGATTTGAGATACTTCAGTTAACAAATACAGTCAGACCTCTTTATAACAACATTTTTATATAACAATCATTCACTATAAAAGTTTAGTTTTTCTCGAAATCAATTTTTATACTATGTTATAATATGTCCTTATAATAACACTTCAATATAGCAACCAAAATTATCGGAACAAACAAGGTAATTATACCAAGGATCTGCGCTCAGCTTGTTCTTATTTGCTCTGGCGATGAACGCACTGACACGCCATATCCAAGGAGAGGTTCCATGGTGTATGTTGTTCGCTAATGATATAGTTCTGATTGATGAGACGCTAGGCGACGTTAATGAGAGATTGGAGTTATGGAGGCAGGCCCTGGAGTCTAAAGGTTTCAAGTTGAGTAGGACTAAGACGGAATATGTGGAATGTAAGTTCAGCGACGTGACAGGGGACGTGGATGTCAGGCTTGACTCACAGATCATCCTCAAGAGAGAAAGTTTTAAGTACTTAGGGTCAATTATCCAAGGAGATGGGGAGATCGACGAGGATGTTATGCACCATATTGAGGTGGGGTGGATGAAATGGAGGTTAGCGTCTAGAGTCCTGGGTGACAAGAATGTGCCACCGAAACTCAAAGGTAAGTTCTATAGAGCGGTGGTTAGACCGGCCATGTTGTATTGGGCTGAGTGTTGGTCAGTCAAGAATTCACATATCCAAAAGATGAAAGTAGCAGAAATGAGGATGTTGAGATGGATGTGTGGGCACACTAGGCTGGATAAGATTAGGAATGAAGATATTCGGAAGAGAGTGAGCGTGGCTCTGGTGGACAACAAGATGCAGGAAGCGCGACTTCAATGGTTCAGACACGTGCAACGGAGAAGCCTAGATGCTCCGGTTAGGAGGTGTGAGCGGCTGGCTTTGGCAGGTACAAGAAAAGGTAGAGGGAGGTCTAAGAAGTATTGGGCGAAGTGATCAGACAAAACATGGCGCGACTCCATGTTTCCGAGGACATGGCTCTTGATATGAAGGTGTGGAGGTCGAGAATTGGGGTTGTAGGTTAAAGGGTAGTCGAGTGGTTTTCTTCTATGTTCCGGTTCCCCTCTTTGTTCCGACAAGTATGAAAGTGTTTTGTCTAGCACTGCTAGCGATTTATGTTGTGTTTCACACTTTTGCATAATATTTGTGTTACTGATTTTTCATTTATTTGTTGTCTCTCACGTTGTTGATGTTATTTTTCGGGTTTTGTTGTCACAAATCTATTGTCTCTGAGCCAAGGGTCTCCGGAAAACATCCTCTCTACCCCTTCTGGGATAGGGGTAAGGTCTACGTACACTCTACCCTCTTCAGACCCTACTAGCGAGTTTTACTGGGTTGTGTTCTTGTTTTGTAAACGAGGTAGTTATATAGAGATTTGGTTGTAATTAGAGGTGAATCCAAGATTTAAATCCTATGGGTTCAACTTTTGAAATTTTTAGCATTGAACTCATTATATATTTAAAGTTATGGATTCATATCTACTATTTTTGCAATTTAAATAAATTTTTACATATAAATTTTTACTTCGCGTCAAAAGTTATGGGTTCAATTGAACCCGTCCACAATGCACTACATCCGCCCCTGACTGTAATACCACGTAATGTTCATGGTATTGGCCATCATTCGTTAAAAACTTACACTGTATATATAGGTAAAATATTATATTTTTAGAAGTATATAACACATATTAAACAATATTTGTCAAAATAAAATAAAATTCGCTAACCCTTGACAAAATTACTAGCTTCACCACGGTATAATATGTCTATAATACGAGGAGGTAAACTAGCAAGAAAATAAGATTAATTTTAAGAATTACTACAAATTAAAGTGAGAATGTAATTATATGTTTTTAAAATAATAAAAAATTATATGTGAGAAATGACGTGCAGCCACTGTTTGTCAAGTTGTACAAAACCGGCCCAACGAAATGGTGTCCATGTTCTGTGAGTCACAGTCAGTGACTCATTAATATACTCAACTGAATTGTAGGACTCACTCCACACCTCTCGAAAGAGCGCGTGAACGTACAACTCTAGCCGTGTGGACACTTTACATCCGTCCTTCTAATTAACATTGGGGCCATCTACATACACTTCGCAAAGGAATTGTTACGTTAATAGCCGGTTAAATTTAATATTTATTTTTTTGTAGCAACTATATATAGATTATGCATTAAGTATATATAATTATATAGATGCCGATTATTTTTTAATTTAATAGATTAGATGAACGATTATTTGGATTAATACTCTCATATACAAAAGTGTACACATTTGCAAAAAGAAAAAAAGGATTACATTTTGCTTCTTCCTTAACTCCCCCCCATATTTGAGATATATTGATTCGATTAATTTAAGTTTGTGATACGGTTAATTTTTTTTGTAACAACCATCGTCTATAATAACACTTCAATATAACGACTAAGTCTTCTTTAAACTATTTTTATGTTATGTTATAATATATTGTCTCAGTAATAACACTTTATTATAGCAACTAAAAAATATTAGAACGAACCTTTTGCTCTAAATATGTTTAAGAGGTTATAGCACCCGCTAAAATAAAAAGTTTTATTTTAAAAATCATTTTATGATAATTCATTATATTTAGCTTTGGGTCAAGTAAAATGCAATAGAGCATAGTAGAAAGCAAATGAAGATGTTTGATGAATATATTTATTGGCATTCATGTCTTCTTTACCATGTCTATGCAAATCAAGATATAATAAAGACGATAAATATTATAATCATCATTAAAATAACACTAATTTGACAAATTTGCAAACACATTACGTGTTACACTAGAATTCATTTAATTTATGGAAATTCAATAGTTCTTTGATGGAAGCAAGAGACAATTTGATAATTAAAATGCCATATAAAACAAGGTCAATTATTTACTTCACTTAATACAACATCCTTACGTGTATCTAGTGATGTTCACTCACTCTCTTATTGACAATAACCTCTTATTAACATAGCGGTGGATCGAACTTTATACGTCCGAGATTTTAGAACGTTAACTTCAAATATTAATAACTTAATTTTAATATTCGGTCGAATCCGTAGTTGAGCTTTTAGCTACGTCCTTGGACATTAGTAGATACTAATCAAATAAAGATGAAAGAAGCAAGATTAAAGAATATTAATGTGAATGGAATTTAAAAAGAATAATAATATTTAGATGATTTAATTTCCTCACTTTTAGAATCAGAATATTATTTATAGAATTTGAGAGGAAAGCAAAGGGGAGCACATCGTGAGAGTTGACTCTAACTATATGCAGTTTAATTTTTTTACAAAATTCTCGAATAATAAATAATAAAAAAACGGCACATGATTTACTATCAGTTGTGTAATTCGAGTATTCGTATATTTCAAGTTGCAGAATTAAATTGGCAATTATTATTTACTTTCAAAAAATTCTTATGAAACGTTAATTCTATACGCTCCTAATAAGTTCGATTTTTTTCCTTTTTTATGTAGTTACAAATGTGTACTCTTCTATATAGAAAGGGAAATCACATATTTTCACTTTTATTTAAGAATTAACACAATCAACAGTCAGAAAAAAATTATTCATGTTTTGACATATTACTTTTATACTGCCCAATCACAACTAGAATATAAATATTTTCAAAGTGCACTAAAGCATAATCTTTTTTAAAAAGTATTCATATTTTTATATTAACTTATTAATTAAATATGATAAATTAATATGTTTAGTATATAAGCATTATATACCAAACTACGAATAAGTTTTTACCCAATAAATCCATACATGAAACATGATAGAGAATTTAGATAGCAAAATCTTAGTAGGAGTAACTATAGATAGTAAATCTAAAAAACTGACAAAAAACATACTTAATTTAAGAACATAATGATGGAAACAAGATTCGCTGGAATATCGAATCAATAAGTAAGATCTATAAACAAATTTACACCATCTTCTAAAAACTTTAAGTGGGTGTTTGTGATCATGCTTAACTGTTTCTAATAAAAAATAATGCGGGCGTTATAAATATAATCCGGGATATTAAGCCCAGAGTCGATCCCACAGGAAATTAACGTATCACGAAAGCCGTTAAAATACTAAACTCTCACTTAATCAACTTCCTCAAACTTTATGAATAATAATCGATGTTGTAATTACCACTAAGATCAATGAAATTGCTAAACTAAGATTAACTAACAGCAGTTGTAAACAATTGGAATAAAGGTCTAAGGCAATGGTTTCCCCCGTTGGTACTTTCCCTAGTTGTATGTTCCTATAGCTTTGACTTGGTTGTCTCTATCAATCATGAACTCTCCAGCTATCGTAAATCTCTCTCGAGCATTTATGATAATTTACTAGTCGCACTCTCTCGAGCTACGCTAGCTATATTTACGTTACAGCTCACTTCAGATTGCACCCGAGGCATATTATCTCTAACCCAACCTCTAAACCCTCGGTTATGACTCTCGTCTATATTCCGGTAGTGATGTTGTTCAACAATTACCTAAATATGCACTCTCTCTCAAGCAGATACATAATAAATAGGAACCGCTAATTGAGGGCCCTTCAACTAACTACAATCAAAACGTAGTTGAACAAATAGAGATAAATAACCAACTCAAAACTATATTAACATGCCAACGAGTTCATCCCCAACAGGTTTCACCAAAACCTTAGATTAAAGTATTTAGCTACACATAATAGCAATGAAAACTACAAAGGAATCCATAGTCAATAGCAAAATAACAAAAGAAGAAAATAAGAATTGATGTCCCAATTGCCTCCTTGCCTCTTGCCTTTGCTTTTTTTGGTGTTCTAAACTCTAAAACCTCATTCTAACCTTCTCTTGGGCGAAGTGGACCTTATATAGTTGATGTAGAATGGCCTAGGACTTCCAAATTTACCCCTGAAATAATGCCTAACGCGTCTGGACTAGCGCGGGCGCGCTAAGGCCGCGTTATGCCCGTGCTAGTGGGGTTTTTGTCTGCCTCTGGATCGCTGGACTAGTGCGGGCGCACTAGTGCCCGCACTAAAAGGGTTCTTCACTGCCTCATGAGAGTTGAACTAGTGCGGGCACGCTAATGCCCGCGCTAGTAGGGTTTTCCACTGTCTCCGCATTCATCCCTGAGTCTTCAGTCTTCAATTCATCCAAAAGGTACCCCATGGTCTATTCTACTTCAGTTCTTGCCCGGATCACCATCATAAGGTTTCCATACGGTATTGCACTCCTGTGAAACACACAAGTCACCATTAGATCACATTTTATCCTTATTTCACATACTTAAGATAGTAAAGCATCATTAAGTTAGAGTATAACATAAGTCAAACCATACACTTTTAGCCTATTATCAACACCCCACACTTAAATCATTGCTAGTCCTCGAGTAATCCACTACATCAAGCGCTTCCCTACAGTGACACCCCACCAA
The DNA here is from genome assembly GCA_005239505.1 of Nicotiana paniculata. NCBI lineage: Eukaryota > Viridiplantae > Streptophyta > Magnoliopsida > Solanales > Solanaceae > Nicotiana > Nicotiana paniculata. The sequence continues at coordinate 37,419 of MDKI01207866.1, forward strand.
CAAGTCACAAACATCTCTCGCAGTGTAACATCCATACCTCAAATGGCGACTCTCTCATGTCGTGCCATGTTTTACTTTCTCATACTGCTTTGCAGGGGGGTCAAGACTTACCTCTTTTTCATGAATCACGTGCCCTCACATCACACATTTGAGAGTAGTTCCACAACACATAATTTTCAAAACAACAGGAACTTTTAGATAGGAAAAATTCACTCACTCTCACACAGAACATTCATATGCTACATAGACACACCACAGGCTTTCCCGTAGTGTAATACTCCCCTAATCGAGTTCATTTAGTCCAAGATCAATAGGTCTTTACTTGGTTGTAATGTAGGCTAAGAGACGGGTAGGATACATTTGGGTGTAGTGACTAACCTCCCTAAGCGCTTTTAATACATTTACATTAACATTCCACCCATTTCTCCTGTGTTACCAGACTTTTCACCACACTTTGTTTCATGATTACCCCTATTCTTCTCAGGTGCAACTTTTTGTTTTTTTTTTCTCTCTGCCACTCACTGCTAAGGACTACAGACTGTGATTGTCCTTTTTCTTATATTATTTTTT
>ML310563.1:0-17512 GCA_005239505.1 Nicotiana paniculata
CCAGTCATTCCGTGAGATTAGCCATGTTTCTCCCGTTTCTGCTTTATCGTATGTTATTTAGCCTATTTATGTTGTTTTGGGTCGGTTGGTTCATGTTCGGAGTGGTCGTGGTGAGAACAGAGACACTTAGTCTCTTAATTGGCTTAATAGTTGGAAAAGTCAACTGGGAGTTGACTTATTGGTAAACCACCTCGGAATATGGATTTTATGGCTCAGGTAGCTTTGTTAGGTGATTTGGGACTTAGGAGAGTGTTCGGACTGAAGTTTTAATGTCCAGTGTACAATTAGGCTTGAATTGGCGAAAGTTAGTTTTTGGCGATTTCCGGTCGGCAGAGAAAAATAGGCTATCGGGGTTGGAATGGAATTCCGGAAGTTGGAGCAGGTTCGTAATTTCATTTTGGATATGTGTGCAAATTTTCATGTCAATCGGAAGTGTTTTGGATGGTTTCGGAATCTTGTGTGAAATTTAGATGTTTCAAAGTTCATAGGCTTGAATTTGATGTGATATTGGTGTTTTTGCGTTGTGTTTGGTGTTTCGAAGGCTTGACTAAGTTTAAATGAGGTTATGGGATGTGTTGGTATGTTTGGTTGGGGTCCCGATGGGCTCAGAATTGATTTCGGATGGTTAACGGAGGATTGGACTTAGAAAATTGCAGCAAAGCTGGTTTAGGTGCCATTTTACTAGTGTGACCGCACCTGCGGATAGGGAACCGTAGGTGTGGGCCCGCATAAGCAGAAACGAATCCGCAGATGCAGAATTTGGGCAGCTCAGTGAGGGACCGCAGATGCGGACGTGGGACTGCACCTGCGGAGTCGCAGGTGCGGAGTTTGGACTTTAAGTGATTTTTAGCAGGTGCACACCTAGGACCGGTGGTGCGGGTCCACAGGTGCGGAAAATCTTCCGCATGTGCGGATTAACTGGGCAGGAAGTATAAATATGTGTCTCCGCGAAATATTGGCATTTTTCTTCACTTTTCCATGTGGGTTGAGTCATCTTGAGAGCAATTTGGAGGAGGATTTCGAGGGTCTTCAGTGGAGGTAAGTTTCTCGGAGTATAAACTCGATTCTATGTTGTTATGTGAAGGATTAGACTTGGAATTAGTAGATTAAATGGCATAAATTGGGGGTTTAGGGCTTGAAAAATTGAGACTTATAATTAAGGAATTTAGACGTTGTTTGTGGTCGGATTTTGATGCATTTTATATGTGTAGACTCGGGAAAGGATGAGGATTCTTGTGATGCGATTTTTATCGAATTCCGAAACGTGTGCCCAAGTCTCAGGTTTGGCCAATTTCTAGAATTGTGCCTAATTTTGATAGTTTTCGAGTGGGTTCATCTCCCTAGCATATTTTGATGTAATTGATCTGATTTGTGATAGACTCCGAGAATTTGGGAGCCAATTCGAGGGGCAAGAGCATCACAACGTAGCTTTTGGGCTGTTTTGAGGTAAGTAACGATTGTAACTCTAGACCTAAGGGTATGAAACCCCGGTATTTTATATTTTTTTGGTAAATGAGGTGACGCACATGCTAGGTGACGAGTGTGTGGGCGTGCACCGATAGGGATTGTGACTTGGTCCGTCCCATAGCGACTATTAAGTCGCGTATTTGATTTGAAACCTTACGACATCTTGTAATTTAGAAATTTATACTTTTTTATGGGCCGTGAGCCATGTTTGGGGCCTTGTGCCGACCTGTTTAGACCATCAGAGGTACTTTTACACTATTCTCACACTATCCTGATAGAACAATTGTGAACTCAGTCATGTTTTCTACTTCTTGTTATTTTCACTGGTTTGAGACAATGAGAGGTACTTTGGGGCTAAGTCCCGTGAGTTGAGATGAGTTGCCCGAGGGGCTTGTGGGGATGACAAAGTGAGTCCGAGAGCCGAGCATGTGAGGATAGTTATGGATCGGGTTGCACGCCGCAACAATATATATATATATATATATATATATATATATATATATATATATACACATATGGATCGGGCTGCACGCCACAGCAATATACATTAGATATGGATCGGGTTGCGCGCCCAAGTAATATACATTATATATGGATCGAGCTGCACGCCGCAACAGTATACATATTGGATCGGGCTACACGCCGCAGCAATATAGAGCTTGGGTTGTAGGAGCTCCTCCGGAGTCTGTACACCCCAAGTGAGCGCAGTCGACTATTACATGGATCGGGCTGCACGCCGCAGCATATGTGATATGGATCGGGTTGCACGCTGCAACAATATATATATATATATATGTATTGGATCGGGCTGCCCGCCGCAGCAGTTATGTATATTCATGGTACTTGTTGAGTACGAGTGTTTAGTGTGAGCATGAGATACTGATAGTGGAGTCACGAGTGACTGAGATACCTTGTTATGAGAGGTACTGTGCTTCGATGGCTGTTACATTGTGAATTTTACTTCTTTTCTCTCCCTTCTTTATCTGAGCCATCTAATAAAAGTTGAATTACTATTTTATGAAATCATGATTTCTAAATGCTCGTCACTACACTCAAGTTTTTAGTTACTTAGATTACTTACTCAGTTGGCGTACTCACGTTACTCCCTGCACCTCTGTGTGCAGATCCAGGTACCGGGCCATCTCACCAATTGATTTTCGGACGTGCTTGGAGTTTTTTCGAGGATCGAGGTAGCTGCTCAGCGTTGCCAGCTCACCTCCTTTCCTTTCCTCAGTTCATAGTTTTTGTCCTTCGTACTTCAGACTTTTGTAGTAGCAAGTCACCTTATTGTACATTGTATTTATAGTCCTAGATGCTCATGACAGGTGGCTCCAGGTTTTTGGGTAGTGTATGAATTGTTTATCTCATTTTTCTGTTTTAATCTACTAGTCTTGGAAATTATGAAATATTATGATAGTCTGTAATGGTTGGCTAGCCTAGTTCCACGATAGGCGCCATCACGGCCAACTTAGGATTTGGGGTCGTGACAAGACTGTTGGGTGTTCCTGTGCTATTTTAGTTGTGTTATTGTATGTGTGTTGAAAAAAAATGGGTAGAGATAATCCCTCTTGGTTTTTCTTAATGCCACGGTTCTTTTCCAAGGGATGACTTTGAACCGGGTAGTAGCTTTTCTTTTTTTGTAGGTAGAATTTTAAAAAATATTGGACTTTTCCCGACGATGTATTTCTTAGACAGTTTTCTTGAGGGAGTAAAGTCTAAAGAAAATTTTTTCGTGTTCTATGTGGCCACATGCCTTGAGAATATATGTGACTTTCTTTTGACTCTTAAGTTCATTTGTTGACTCCTATGATTACTTTTCATGTGTTGAATTAATATGATGACTATACATGAGTGTTGCGTCTGAACCGTCCGGAGTGAATCATGTGTATTGTATGATGTGAGGCTTGATTACATTATGTGCTATCCTGTGTTAGTCTATAACTTTTTCTGTATGTCAATCGAAGCAAAATAAGTAAGCTTTGTGAGTCTTGGAAATGATGTAGTCGTTTCTTTGATTGTCCATTGAGCTAGTATGCCACCCTAAATAAAATTGACCCTTAGATAGCCCATTTCAGTCTATTAAACTTTTCTTTGGCACCCACATTACAAGACGATTCTCTTTTTGTTCTTAATTAGATATTTTGAATCTTTGCCTCCTTAAGCACTCAAGTCGCTAGAAGAGTAACAGAAGAGTTGTGGAAGCTTTTGAGTGGAACCATATAAAGGCCAAAAAGTGCTCGTATATTTTGAAAGATCATTAGCCGGGCAACCCAAGTATGGAGAGTGTTTGGAAAAAAAAGAGAAAAAAAAAAAGAAAACAAATCAAAGAAAACACAAAAGAAAAAATGAAAAAGAAATAGAAAATACACCTCCTATTCCTCTTAATCCGGGATATTGAATGCATAGTTGTGCTTAAAGAAGAAGGACCAAATTGTATATGATTTCGTGGCATTGCTTGAATTGGTCATGAACAGTATGTAGTTGAAAGTTATGTATAGTGTATTAAAGTGCTTAGGAGGGTGTTTACCTTGAAAATGGTATTAACAATTATATTTGATTTATGGTTATAAAAATATGTGATTTATTCCAATACTAGTTATTAATCAAGAAGCAATGAATGTAAACAAGGAAAATGAAATAAGCAAACCAAAGTTGTCACAAGGCTGGGGCCTCGAGCTCACTGGAAATGGGGGCCTCGAGGTCGAGTAATAGAAATAAATGAAAGACAATAAATTAAGAACAATAAATAAGGATCAATAAAGTTGAGACACAGTGTTGAGCACGAAAAAAGTTGAGAATGTTCTATTGTAGTAAATATTCCTTTTTTACAAAATGGTAGGGATCTCCTTTATATAGGAGGGGAGAATCCCAACATAAGTAGATGCCTAATTATTACAAAGAAATACTATTGGTATAGCTGTATAACGGCCTCGTACCGACTTGTACTATCTTTGCAGACCTTATCAGCTCTAACCACGTGTTCTTGGGAAATTCCCGCCTTTCCATGACGGTCATCGATTTTATGCTGCCACAGTAGGAAGTGGCGGGTCTTCGATATACTCTCTCAAGGATTCCACTTCTAGCCTTTCGAGATCGGGCATGGAATGTTATAGAGGTCCTGATACCGAGGACCCCAATATCGACCGTATATAGATAGTCCCCGCGTTTCTTAGTATGAAATGGTAGGAAACAATTTGAATTCTTTGATTCTTCAACGCCTTGTATGATGATGCCAGTCACGTGAGGTCAGTGGCTGATGTGACAGAAAAAACGTGCAAAAGTCATGCATGCACAATTCTTGAAGAGCTAATAAATCGAAAATGGCGGTTGGACATCCTTTTACCTTTTCCAACACACATAACTTACCCCTATAAATATCCCAATCCTTCACTCCTTATATCTTTCCTTTTCACCATATCTCCAGATCTTCAACAACTATTCTTACTTCTTTCTAGTGTTCATCTCTCAACCATTTTCTTCATTTTCTCCTAAAATTTCACAGCAAAAATGGCAAAGACCTCCAAAACCAATCCCCAAGATGAGAATGCCCATTCATCGTCACGCTCGTCTAAGAGGAAAGAAGTAGTGCCTCCTCGCATTGAGGAGTGCATCCCTGAACCTTGTGAAACGTCCTACGATTTCAAAGTAGACAAACCTTCTTCAAAACCGGGGCGATGTGAACCCATGTCCCGATACATTAGCCTGATAACTGAAACTGAGAAAGTGAAAGATGATTACTACTGGCGGGGGGGGGGNGGGGAGGGGGGGCAGTACAAGTGGAGATTCCTTCTCGTGAGGAAGACATCACAACACATAAAGTCGGTTTCCTTAGTGTGTACACATATCCCTTTACCCTAGGTCCGGTATAACCATCTTCGCCATATATAGACCCTATGATCCTCGATTTCTGCAGACAATACTAGATAACGCTCGGCCAAATCTATCCATAATTCTGGCGCATCGTTTACCTGCTTAGGTACTTTTCGAACATGGTCGAGGGGATGACTTTTACGCTCGACCATCTGATTAGAATGTATAACCCCCGACTTTATCGTGGCAGCCTAATTAAGCTACAACGTCGGGCTTCGAAGGTCCTCTTTGCCAGCATCAACGAGGACAAGGACAGAGGGTAGATGAGCTGTTTTGTCCGAGTTAGGACCTCGGACCTGATCCCTGCTGAAAAGATGTCATTCCCCAAGGAATGGAATATGAATCATAAGTGAACACATTTCGTCTGTCGCGCCCCTTTTTCCTTTCCTTTCGAATTAGTCAGGGTTTTTTACATTATTAGGACAACTCATTTACTTTTGGGAAAAGGGATGTAAGGAAGTTGAAGAGTCGCCACCGAACGAATTAAGGTGCGTTAGGGCACCTATTACGGGTCATTTATAACACTAATTGTATAACTAGAGATTGGGTAAGGTCTTGAAGTTACTTGAAACGGAAGGTGTTAGGAACCCTTCAAAATCCACAACGGTGGGTCCCAACCAAACTTACTTTGTGAATTAGTCAAGTGCAAATAAGCAGTCTAAGAACACATATGTAAAGTAAATAAGGTTTTAACAGATAAGCAGTCGAAGCACACATATGTAAATGGAATAAGGTTTTAACAGATAAGCAGTCTAAGCACACATATGTAAATGGGACAAGGGGGTCCTAAGTTGTTTATCCTATAGGATCATATCCATGCAATGCCTGGTAATCAGTCCTCAATGAGAGGGGCTACACGTTGCATTAGCGCACAGGTCATCATATCCTTTTACTACCCATTATCCCACCCCTTAGTGGTTATTAAGCGAGTTTTTATTAACGAACTCTAAGTGTGTTGTTACCCGTCCCTTCCTAGTGGTCCTAGATGAGGTTAGGACCTCAAAATCTGGGCAGTTCTAGACAATCCTGAGGTATTTAAAAGGCAAAATCGAGGCAACAAACAATTAACATTTAGGAAAAGCAAATAGGGGAAAACGTAGTTAAAAGGCTCATGTTTAACTCCACATGTATATAGGCAAATAAACAGCATGTCTCAAACACAAATACATGAAATTTTTAGAAAAATCCTATGATAGGATGTCTAGGTGAACATCAATGCACAGAACATGCAACACTGTTTTAAAACTAAGTGACAAGGTCCTAAGTTGTTTGCCTACTGATTTCAAAACCTGTGAGACTTAAGTAGTCTAAACACAAAAAAAAATGCACTTTCCAGTTTTATATAAAGACCTTAATCACCTAAGGCTTGCCTAGGCGTGGGACTATACGCAATCACAATTACAGGAGCTATTTAACAATGTTTTTTTTAAATTGTTCAACCTACGAACATGTTGATCTAGGTGACACAGATTTTAGCAGGTGATTTAGACTAATATGTATTTAGAGACATGTATACACATGCGTGGGGGTGTTTAAACCTTTTCATGGACAGGAGGCTTATTTAAGCGGAATAATCATGATTCAAACAGATGCAAACACAGTTCCCTAAAAACATGGTATCTAATGCATATAGAGGATGACTATTTTTATAAAGGCAGGATTATTAACCTAGTAACAGGATCTCTTAGTGAAAGTACTTATGCAGAATTAAAGCATCGAATAATGTTGCAGTATACTGAAGTAATAAACGTGAAGACCCTAAGAACAGGATATCTAATGCACATGTTTAACATGGTTCGAATGCAAATAAACACGTCAACGAACATGATTTCTAATGCAGATTTGCAGAATGTAAAGCCTATAGACATGATTTCTACCCGGCTTTACGCACAGTATCATACAACTACCCTCCCCTTTTCACTAATCACCCCAATATCTGTTTACAAATAATTATTACAGACGAATGATTGAATAAATTACATAAATAAAATAAAAATTAAGCTATAGGGAGCCTGAAACAGGCCCAAGTCAAACCTGGGAATGCCGGGCCTTCAGTAATCTCAAATGCCAAAGGTTTCATAGCCAAATTCATGTCCAAGTGTGCCAGAGTTCCCTAAGGACCTCAAGGATCCCGGGCAGCGCTCACACCCAGACTTTTTCAACAATAAGGATTGAGTATGTGCAGTGTGGAATGGCTAGCCCCAGTGTACCAGAGTTCAAAGGAATATCAAAAGGATCCCAAAGTAGTACATACACTGGAGGGGCAGAACCTATTGACTTAAGAGTAAAGTGAGGGCGTTTGATATAGTTTTGGAAAGGTTTTTTGGTAAAATGCTATAAAGAGGACTCTAGGAGTGAAAAGGTTTTGAAAAATAGGAAATAGTTTGGTGATAAAACAATTTAAGTAAAAAGTATTGAAACACTTTTGAAATAAGAACACATATGAATTGGAATACTTAGCAAACGGACTCCAAACAGGGATTGAGGGGATTGGGGACACATAGAATACATATTAGTGCATAATGGAGCACATAAACAACATGATGCACATAAATTTTTAAGAGTTTTATAGAATTACTTAGTTATAAAGGGGTAGGTGATTGAGACATAGAGCCAGGATCACAGTAAAGCCATGTTGAAAACACATTAACACTGGACAGGATTAAGCACACAACCAGAATTACTTTGAGAGACTAGATAACTCAGCATGATCTTATCAGTAAAGTAGAATAGGCAGGAATTCAAATGAACAGAGTAGGCAAACACCACACAAGTATTCCTAGTGTAGATATGCTGACACATTGAACAAACAGGATTTGGACATACTAGGTAGAGTGGTAAGCAGGCAATCAGAGTTTAGACATGCTAACTGCATATTAAACAGAACAAGATTGAGACATGCTAGGTGAAATAGTCAAAAAATAATTAGTTTAGACATGCTAAAGCAAGACTGAGACATGCTAGATAAAGCAGTAGACAGGCAATTATCACATATTGAACAAGACAGGATTAGGCATGTTAATCAAGGTAGTAAGCAAGAACAAGAATGGAACTCGTAGTTGATGAACTAAGGCAGTAATGAAACACATAGGGTTTAGATTAAAGAAAATTAATCAGGGACATACCAGTTAGGGAGAGAAAACACATAATTAAAAGCAGATGTTGTGCACTGGCTAGCCTTGGCTTACAGCAGGCTAGACCAGTGAATATTGCAAGTAGCAGAGAAGAACAAAGAGCTTTTATAGTGTAAGTGTATTGGTGAACTAATGTTCGTCTGTAGTGAGAATAGAGGAGAGTATATATAGCAGCTGAGATCTAGACAAAATAAGGTAAAATCAATTGTGCAACAATTAGGGAAATTTACAGAATCAGTCATACATAAAATCAGCATAGTCTCCCATAATCAAGGGTTAATCAATCAACGGTAAAGAGCAGGACAATATTTAAGGAAAGAAATTGAGTTAGAATTAGGTAAGGAGTAGGTTTTTAGGGGTAAATGAACAGGAGTTTAATTAAGGAAACAACTAGTAAAGAATCAGGAAATATCACGGTTAATCAAAAATAAGGCAAGAAATAATTAAAAGGTGTAAAAATAGGGAAATAATAGAGAAATCAGCACATAGGTATCAGTATAGCAAATCAGGTGAATCAAAACACTTAAAAAAATAATACTGATTTAAGGAACATAATATAGATTTCCATGAATAAACAGAATAGCCAAGTACAAACACACAGAATCAGTCAAGAGTCGAATCTGAAGTCCTAATAGAGGCATAATAGGGTAAAATCACAAGACATTCAAATTAAACGAAGGAGAAATCATGTGAATCAAAGCAAAGAACAAAATCATGTAGCAAGTAACACAGACAAACTCAGAATCCAAACAAAAATGTCAAAAAATTGGGGTTTTAGCCTAAACTAGTTAGGGTTAAGGAAAAGCTTAACAAAATCAGTCGAAAACACATAAGAACAGGATATTAAACACTTCAAATTAGAAAGAATTTTTTAAGAAAGACTTTTAAGAAACCCCAGGTTAGTAAAATGAAAAGCTACTTCGAAAAGTCAGCAGAATCTTCACAAAACAAGTAAAAAATAAGTTCGAACCATCTCAAATCTGTACAGATCTGAGAAGTTCAAGAGATGAAATTAGGGTTTTGAAAAATAACATAGAGATGAAGATATAGGCTTACAAACCCATAGGTTTAAAGCGAAATAGGAAGATCTTACTCAAAATCGAACCATAACGGCCTGAAATCGACGAGACAGAACCAAAGTCGTAAGTGGACTGGACCTGGTCCCATGAGGACCTTAGAGTAGCAAAACCTGGTGTAAGAGAGACCCTTGGAGGTCTGAGGGTGGTGAGAGACCACCATGGTCGACGGCAGATGAGTGACGGCGAGGGAGAGTTAGGGTTAGGTTTTGAGAGCATTTGGAGAGAAGGGAAGGGGTGACGGCGGGGTGATGAGAGAAAATGAGGGGTTTGGGAGGGTTGTATTAGGTCGGTATTTGGGCTGACTGATTTAGGTTGGAATTGAAATGAAAAATGGCTATTTGTTAAATACCCTAAATGAATTAATTAAAAATAGTTTGTAAAAATAATTACTACTTATAAAAAATGAATTGCATGCATGGAAATGTTTTTTTTTTAAATGGTTATTTAGTATTTAAAAATACAAAAGACTAATTTCTGTTAAAAAATAATACAAAAATGTATGCATGGGCTATAATTGCAAAGTTATTGCAATTATAGCCAAAAGGTGCCAATTTGGCTATTTATAGAATGATTGGACTTAATAAGACCATAAGTAAATTAAACCAAAAAATGTTTTTTAAATCATTTTTTATGCAATTTTATGATTATTTATTAGAAATAAAATACTGGGCAAATTAATAAAAATATGAGAAATTATTGAAAAATACCAATTGATGCTAATGCATGATTTTGAAGACATATATGCAATTAAAAAAAATTGGGTATCAACAGCTGCCCCTCTTTACCCGGAAAGGATGAAAGAGTTGTCGGATAAAGATATGATGGCAAATTTTGACCGAGCGAAAAGGTTTGAGAGATTTAGGCCGCACTCTGGCTTCTGAGCTTCCTACATATCCCTAGTTTTACAGGAATCAGGCCTTGTGTAGTTCTGGATTCATCGGTGAAATATATCGATGAAGTCATCACAAGAACCGATACAATGTTTCGGGATAGGCCAAGGATTGGTTATGGTGAGAGGCCAGGTTTTGAGATAACTGAAAGAACTGGAGCGAGATCGCTCCCGCTGGGATAGCAGTTTATTGTCGGGTCACCTGCAAACGAAGATGCTACAAGCATATATTGTGCCAAATTTTAAACATGATTCAGGTTCCATTTGGACTATGAAAGTCTTCGGACGGTTAAGGATGATGTCCTTAGACCATGATGTCCTGGGCCATGAATTGTTCGGTGAAAGATTCGCAGGCCATGAAATGATGTTCTCGGGCCATGAGGATGGTGCCTCTGAACTATGACGCCTTTGAATAATGATATGCAAGTCGAGAGATATCCTCAGGCCATGACATGGTGTATTCCCGCTATGAGGATGATGCCTTTAGACTATGACGCCTTTGGATAGGTTGGAGATATTTCAGCCCATGAGATGCAATAATATGATGTCAAAAGGACAAAGCTTAGTCTTGCAAAGTGGAGGGCAGAGCTTAGCCCGAAAGAAAAGAAAAGTAGATAATGTTGGAGAGACAACACTTAGTCTCGATGAAAAGAATGTAAATCAGAGGCAGAGCTTAGCCTCATGTCGGTATGGAAGGAGAGCTTAGTCTCATGCAAGATGTGGGATAGGGCTTAGTCTCATGCAAATGAAGGCGGAGATTAGACTTGTGCGAGTGTGGAGGCAGAGCTAAGCCTCATGCAAGTATCAAGATAGAGCTTAGTCTCATGCAAGATGCGGGACAGGGCTTAGTCCCATGCAAATGAAGGCAGATATTAGCCTTATGCGAATGCGGAGGTAGAGCTTAACCTCATGCAAGGTGGAGACAGGTCTTAGTCTCATGCAAGATGCGGGACATGTCTTAGTCCCATGCAAATGAAGGCAGAGATTAGCCTTATGCAAAGGGAAGGCAGAGATTAGCCTTATGAAAATGGGTGAGGTAGAGCTTAACCTCATGCAGGATGAAGGCAGAGATTATCCTTATGCAAATTGGGGAGGTAAAGCTTAACCTCATGCAGGATGAAGGCAGAGATTACCCTCATGCAAGGGAAGGCAGCGTTTAGCCTTATGCAGAAAGTATAATGAATAGCAGATAGTAGCAGAATTTCTTAGTTGATAGCAGATTTTGATAACGTGATTGTTGTGAGGATTGTGACTTTGTGGCATGTCTATCCTTTGTCCCTGCATCCAAAGAAAAATCATGAGTTTTGTAGATGGGGGAGGTTGATTTGTGTCCCCGCTGGCTTTGCTTGTCCTGCTTTACTTGGTCTGATGATCCTGTTTGCATCACCGGGGTAGCGTTTGGCTAAACAAAGTTACCTTACAAGCAAGCATGCATAGTTTTGTAAAGACATAGTAAAAATGTACTTTAAGAATTTTAGATGAACCGACGACTGTGACAAGATCCGAGACATTGCAACCTCTTTTGCTATGGAATTTTGAGGGTCCTCCTCAAAATTCTGCCCCAGTTAGATGGATTGATGTCTCTGACTGTTGTACATGCTATGATCGGCTGATCTTACTTCGGAATTTTGAGGGTCCTTCTCAAAATTCTACCCCAATTTCTAATTGTGGGGTAAAATAAGGTTTTTATTGGTTTGTGACCGAACCCATAGGGTTGTCTACGTATTCCCTCTTAAATGGGAATTAGGTCGAGCGTAGTTCAATATACATCATTTGAGAAAAGTATAAAGAGTTACACATAGTATCGCTTGACTACATCTGAATTGTTCAGTTTTGGCCAGACTTCTCCATCCATTTCTGCAAGTATGAGAGGTCCTCCTGTCAATACCTTGTGAACCATGTATGGACCCTGCCAGTTGGGAGAGAATTTCCCTTTGGATTCATCTTGATGCGGAAAGATCTTCTTCAACACCAGCTGCCCTGATGTGAATTGTCTTGACTTGACTTTTTTGTTGAAGGCTCTGGACATTCTGTTCTAATAGAGTTGCCCGTGACACACTACGTTTATCCTTTTTTCATCCATGAGGGATAGTTTCTCATAATGGCTCCTTATCCACTCTGAGTTGCTGAGCTCAGCTTCTTGTATGATTATCAAGGAAGGAATATCTACTTTGGCAGGAGTAGCAACTTCTGTACCATAAACCAGCAAGTAGGGAATTGCCCCGATTGATGTGCAGTGTTACATCCCATGTTTTAAATACGTGAGAGTACGTCGTAAGTCAATCGATGTAAGCTCAAAAATAAAATTATATTTGGAAGCATATAAAGTAAGTTAATCATGTTACCTTGGAGGTTACAAATATTTAAGATCATGAATAATGAGTACTGAGAGGGTTGGAAAGCATAGAAGTTAAACCAATTGAAGAAAATAAGTTTCGTCGAAAGTAGACGAGTTTGGAATGTTATAACAAGTACTTTAGGGTGAGACTATGGTTCATTCCATGATAAGGAGGTTATGCTATGAGTTATGTTTTTCATATGATAGTCGTGTGCTACGTTTTAAAGTTAAGCAAGTTATGGAACAAAAGTTGGTAAAGGTTTTCACAAGTTACATTCATAAATTTGTTGAAACTTAGGTCAAATGTATCTGACATTTTCTCCCAATATACTTGGAATTAGGGGATGATTACCTACCAAATTTAATATCCATGAGTCTAGTTTCCAACAAATTAAACCGTTCATCGATATGACATAGGAGTAGAGACATATTTGTAGTTTCGCGAGACTGCACAGACATCATAAGTGACAAGTAGGTGGGTCACTAAAGCTTTTTGAGAAATACATTTCGTGTATTATATGAGGTCTTATTGGGACATATTATATACCAAATTAAAGTTCTTGGGATATAGTTTCCAACTCTTTTAAAAATTCGTTCATATGACATCCGAATTAAAAGATATAACCGCCGGAAGATGGGCCAATGCTAGGGTGCCAAGCTAGCACCTCTTTGACATTTCCAAAGTTGATATATATAAGTATTAGGTCGGCTTTCTCTTAATTGTTAGGTATAACACAACCAGAGAACACCCATAAACATATCCTTAAGTTATTTTCTAGGTTTTCAAAGAATATTATCATCCCGGGCATGAAATCGAGAAGCGATAACATCAAAACGATCCCTACGACGTAAGTGTCATTATACTGCCACTCTTGTTTATTTGTAGTTAGAGTTTTGGAAGGTACTTCATTGTTAAGAAACGTCTAATATATGTATTTAAGTGTTTAAATATCAAGGAAGGTTGATAAATGTGTTTCCTAATAATTAGAACTCACGGGACGGTGATCGTAAGTTGTGAGTTCGAGTTATTTGACTTGTAGTGGACTGTTTGTGGGCTGTTTCGTGTTGGCCTCTTGTGCTGATATTTTATGGAGTTTTGAAGGATAAAATGTATGGGAAAACAACACATAATGACGGAATGTTGGTCTGGTTGTTCGTCTTTATTTTTTTAAGGTTGTTTGACACTACTTCTACTGTCGTTTCATGTATGAAGTGATTAGGGTGTGTAGGTTGTTTTGTGATATATTGTGGGGGGGATAAGGTAGGGAAATAATGCATACATGTTGTTATTGTTTTTTTCTTGGTGTTGTTGGTATATTGTATTGGAGGAGGTCCTTGTTACAGGGGAGATGCTGCCCGAATTTACTTAAACGAGCTACTAGCATAAGTTACAGACTTAACCCTTGCTCAACACTGATTTTGAATCTCCTTATGATATGATAGATTGAGTTGACTTGTTTGAAGAGTTGCTTGGAAGGTATTAATGACTCAACTTGGTTAAGGTATGTTAAGGCTCTTCCTTCATTCTTTTGGCATGATCGAAAGTGAAACGAACGTAAATGATATGCTAGTTAATAATGAATCTACTCCTAGCAACTAAGGTGGTCCATGTTGTTCTTTCCTTACAAAGTTATTCTAAGAAAGTATGTAAGATCCTTGAGACCTAGTGAATCTCATATTCATGGTATGATTTCCATAATGTTAATAGAAAGTGCAACTACCTTACGTCACTCCAAAAGGTTTAGAGCGTGATTACACGAGTCCAGAATGCATTATATATAGTATCTATTTCACTCTACCGAGCCGCGTTAAAGTCGGTCGGGTATGACACATATTGTGCAACCACTGATCATTTGAATTTACCGAGCTCCACGTGGTCGGGTACGATTCTACCGAGCCTTATGATGGCCCGGTACGTTTTTACCAAGTCCTCTTTGAGGCCAGGTACGATACGATGATGATGATGCCCACAGAGGAGGATGTTTTTAAAATATTATGTATATATATGTAACACGCATTTCATGTAACTATCTCTCAATGGCACTCAGATGCTACATGTTGTATCTCATACATCTCCATACATTATTGTTCCTAGTTATGCTATTCTGCCTTACATACTCAATATTTTATTCGTACTGACGTCCCTTTTGCCTGGGACGCTGTGTTTCATTCCTGCAGGTCCCGGTAGAAAGGTTGACAGTCCTCCTAGTAGGCTATCAACTCAGCGAAAGGTGTTGATGCACTCCACTTGCTTCAGAGTTGCCTATTTGATCAGTATGATTGGGACATGGATTGACTACTATGGCGGGGCCCTGTCCTGACCTTTATGTTGTTTATGTACTCTTAGAGGCTTGTAGACAAATTTCATGTATATGGATACTTGTATGGCCTTGTCGGCCTATGGTTTGAATTTACAAATGATCATGTTAGCCTTATAGGCGCGTAGGTCACATGTATAAGTTTCTATATCATGTTAGGTCGTCTTATGTCTAGCATTCCCTTATGTTTTATTTCGGTTATCTCATGATGGCCCTTTTGGACCATTTACCCATGATATTAAGATAATAAAGATATGTTATGTTGGTACTCGGTCGAGTAAGGTACTGGGTGCCCGTCGCGGCCTATAGGTTGGGTCGTGACAAAATTGGTATCAGAGCAGTTCTGTCCTAGGGATGCCTGTCTAGTTGAGTCTTGTTTATGGGTGTGTTGTGCACCACACTTATAAGTAAGAGGCTACAGGGCATTTAGGACCGTCACTCTTGCTTCTTACTCTAGATCGTGTGGTAGAGCTCAATCGTAAGAACTCAATTTCCTAAATTCTATCTTATTCATAATACGACGATGCCTACATCTTGAAAGACGATTGGTCATAGATTGCAATATGGCTTTGGAAGAGTTGAGTAAGAGGAACTCACTTTTGCATCATTCTTATGATGAGTAAATGTGAGGTCTTCAGCATATTATGTGTATTCTAAGACATGTAAGCTTCTTTGTAAGGAGCCATAAGGAATGTATATCTATCCACCAATTTGGTAAAGAAAAAACATAACGAGAGAATCAGAAGGTAGATACAAGTTTCAACAAGTAAAAGGAGCAAGGTGAAGAGGGGTACGAGGTACTCAGTTAGTGAAGATTATCAGTTTTACAATCCAGGCAGAGAAATATAAGCATTTTGCGTTACTTTCAACAGTAATAGAAATATATACAATTGGCCACATTCATCTCAGTTATGCCATATAAGAGCTAACCGATATTGCTTAAGAGAAGGACGGGATATCAGGATCCAGTTAGGGTTAAAGTAATCCAAAATGTTTGATGGTTTGTTACCATTATCTAACATTTTTGGAGGGTAGTGCAGGACATGGTAATATTTCTCATTGGGAGATAGCCAGATGGTGCACTCTAGAATGTCAGAAAGTTCAGAAGATAGGCATTGGAATCCTAGAATGGATGAATATTTACCTTAGGATGACTCTTGCCCCTAGAAAAGAGTGAATGTTAGTCGACCCAAGAGCCAATAAGATTGTGCGAAAGGGTTCTAAAAACGAAAAGTTGTTTTGTTGATGTTTCATAATAAGGTAATAGACATAGATATTAGCATGAGAATAAGAAGAGAGTAAATAAATCATTATGAGTAAGATGTGATATATGAGTGATAACGGTAAATTAAAATATGATCGGATGACAGAGTCTATAGTCAAGTGAAGGAAAAGACAAGAGGAGACATGCCTTGAGACAATAAAAGTATAGGCCCTAAAGTAATATCCTCATTTCGTGAAATGAGTCGATGAGTCCAACGCAATTACCAGAAGGAAAAGTTAGACCCCCCGAGTAATAGAAATTAGCAGGGGATAGTTAAGAAAAATCGAACATGAATTAAGGATCGAGGGAATTGTTAATAGTCGGCATCGTGAGAATATCAGAGACCGTGTTTGGACATTAATAGAATGGACAACATAAGAATAACCTTTAAATGTCATTCACGAAAACGCTTCCCTAAAGCAAGAAGATTAGAGGTAAGCTTAAGGGACTAAATGTTTCAATTACACCAGGTGTTACCCTTGTGCGTAAGATATTCAATAATACCTGGTGTAGAAGAGTTACCGCAATGCGAGTAATATCTCATTGAAGATGTGAATGCCAAAGATGAAGAGGTAAATATCAAATGGCAAAGGAAGAATATGGTAAAAACATGAAAGGAATGAGGTTGCATTTACTCAGATCTTATAAATATAATATGACTCTAGAACATTATGCAAGCATGATGTTAGGGAGAATCAATAAGGGTTTTGCACTCGATGATATTGATAAATAATTGGAAATGAACACTTGATACATAAGGATCCCGTACGAGAGGTAAGTTAAGACAAAGTACATAACCCAAGAGGCGTTACATAAAATACAGATATGAGAGTGGACCAACGAGTAGTCTGTAGTTGATTCAGAAAGAGCCTAGTTATAACTGAACAAGAGGTCATAGATAAATCAAAAGATCGTGCAAGATAAACGTAGTAAAACCCAACATAGGGAATTCAGTCTCGCAGATATGATGTCATCGTGATCCTTGAGTAATGTTAAGATAGAAGGTTGGGTAGTTAAAGGTACCATATAAGTGTTGCATAAATAAAAGAGGGTGCCACTAGGGAGACAACTAAAATTTCAGTTCAGAAGAAACTTACCAGCACAAGGGTGCGGAGGTAAGTAACTAAGGATAATTATAGGCAAGTAAGAACAT